>JALBCR010003079.1:0-53601 GCA_030710515.1 Abscondita cerata | reverse complement strand
GGCGCCATGCTGCCGTCTCGGTAGATCGGCGATAGTCGTCATCGCCGGTCCCCGTCTCACCGCTCAAAGGGAACAAAACACGCACTTACCCGTGGTGTCGCGCTTCATAATCATCTGTTTAGCCAGCAAACGCAGTTGACGTCACCGATTCGGGACCGCTTCTGTCGTCACATTCAAAACCTTTCTCGCTAAAATTACCCCGAGTTTCAATCATTTAGCTTGACATGATCAGATTCCCAGTCGGCTGAATGCCGGCGAAGTTACGAGAATCACTTTTTCAGTGCCGTTGGGATACCATCACAAAACATCGTCACTTCTGATCAAACGTTGTATCAATTTCGTGTCAATGGAATGCCAAAGTCGCGGCTTCGTTCTTTCAACATTTAGCTTATGACGTGGATGCCACTTCTTTGCAAATGGAATATTCAAGCGATCATTCGCAGTTACAGGCTTGGAAAAAGTGGTCCAGCCGCCAAACCCGGCCCTCCCGAAGTTTCTAGCGGCCGTAATCAATTTTTCGCCAACCGGATTTTGCCGCAGGTTGATCCACGCCTTCGCGCCATGTTCACGCGACTCCTCCGTCTGATTCAGCTGCTGTTTTCGGAGCAACGTCCTTCCGAAAGGCGGCGTAACGAACGAACGGCGCCATTTTTTTCGCGGGCGATTTTCGGTTGCCTAGTTCGGCGTTTAAAACACCATTTTTCTTCTTCGCTGAATCATTCAGAATCACCAAAAAACACCGATTCCTGTAGCTTCACGCGCGGCATAGTCGCGACGCCGCTACCAAACGGCGTTCGTCTTCGAACCGATTTTCGTAGTTAGCTACCTTAAGGTTAACAGGAAAATCGATACGCATCACGCCACCGCACGAGAACACACCTGTTACAGCTTGGCCGGCGTCGCCAGCGAAAAAGTGCGTATGCTCATGATCCTCGCAGTCAGCCGTTCACCACGCAGACCACGCAAAGGGGTCGACGGCCTTCGTCCGCCTGACGTCCGTCGGCGGTCCCGTACCGGCTTTCGCAACATCAACCCAGTGCCAAGCGCTGGTCCGATCGGGATCGAAAGACCTTCACGTTGGCATTCGACGCTTCGGTGATCACCGTTCCACACGGTCGACTCAAAGGTTCGAACCAAAGCCAAACATCTTCCAGATCAATCAGTTCAAACCGCACGTTAGTTCCATCGCACCATCACCACATTGGGCGCTCGTTCCTCTCAGCTCTACCGCCATACAGCAACCGACTTTAATAGCCCAGCTGAAGCCGTCGCAATTAGTCCGCCGCTGCCCACCCTGCTCACCTCCCGCCGTAAACGCTCAGGCCTTTGCCATTTCAGCGACGCGGCAATGGTACCAGCGTTCTGCAACGGGCTGCAACCAACCAACACCGCCGATTGCATTTTTGCTACCTCGTATCCACTGTCCGCCGCCACGCGCGACTTAAAACCGAGTCGGTCACCTGCCTTGCTCTTCTAAACTCCAATATCACGCGAGTCTTCAGACAGCGAGCTGTGCCGGTTGAACATACCTGTCGCGCCGCTTGCCTGGACAATGTCGGCGTGAGAGGGTCGCCCCGTGTCGTCCAGAATTTCGAAGTGTCAATTTGCCGACCATTCTCTCTTCATTCTCAAATCTGCCTCATACATCAACAGTCATCCTTCTGTTCAGCATTTGGTCGGTCTGTCCAAGTCAATTTGTAATAGTCAGGCAGGTACCCACCTTCATAACCACCTCTCACGCAAGCCTGCGGTTAGTCTGCACATCTTGAATGCCGCGCCCGATGATTGACATAAATGCTACCAGTTGCAGCGCTTTGCCGGAAGCGTATAAAGATATTGTCAAATGATTTTTGAGGAGATCAATGCTTTCGAGCATTTGCTTGGCAGGTGCGCAGGCTCAACACATCATCACGTAGACAGAAACAAGTCTGGCAGTTTTCGCCGCAACTATAACGCTGCTTCATGCTTTTTTAGTACAAAATACATTTCTGGATGACAAAATATTGAAAGCTGATCTAAAGAGATATTTAAAGGAGCCGATGAATAAGAAGATGCGTCAAGAATTGTTTCTCTGTTAAACAGTGGATGAGTCATGAGTTTTGCAGGCGATGTTTTTTTTTTAGGCAATATTAAAATTTATGCTATCGTGGCTAACAAGTATTACCGCATAAATATATTGAAGATGCCGGCAAACAACCTGCTCACCAGTCGACGCGTAATAGTAGCCGTAAATCTCGTCTTCTGCATATTGCAGTGGTAATATGGGACAATTATTTCATGCTGTTAGAAAATGATTTGGTCAAACAGTCTGTCGTTCGACCTAAGTCGGTACATTATGGAAAAATGAGATTCTGCCACGTTTTGGATACAAAGATATGATCTGTACATAGTAGCAGCGCAGTTGGGGACACCCTGCTTCATTTCATACATTCCCTAAAGAAGAATCTTATCAATTTTTTGAAGATGATTGATGTAAACATTGAGAGAAGAAATGTCAGTTATGTTTTATACTCCATTAAAGGAGATGTGGCCGAGCAGTAGATAGAATTTGAAAGATCCGAATATACTGCGAGCAACAGATTTAAGTCATTTGCTTGCAGCTTGCAGTTTGCCGAATACAAGCGGTGTTGGTTCTCAGTCGGTACTTATTGCTGTTCAATATGAACAGAAATGTATTGGGAGAAAGTTTACAGTCGCATGATATTTGTCTTTATCTAGTGTCACTAAAAGCTATGTTCATTTTCAGCAGAAAACAAAGTATAATGCTTAGTCGAAAATTGCAAAGTTCCAGAGCAGTAGACTACATTAGAAACATTAAATACGCAGCATGTTCGTCGTTTGTAGGGATGCTTGAGTTGTATGTGAAGAATATGAGTCATGGACAGCTGCTCAAGAAGAAATATTCATAAGTTTTATTTTTCATTAGCTTACAGTTTTACTTGCTAGACTTATCACTTTGGGAATTATATCTTTCTAGTTATAATTTTTTGTCATTCGGCATGGCAGTATCATCTTCACAAAAACTTCAAGAATAGTCGCAGTTGTATTATTATTTACCATTTTTAAATAAAAATAGTTTAAAGTTGCCAGTTTACATAGAAAAACTCCAGTTAATTCAACAGGCGATCGGTAAAGTTGTTGTATATTATTTTTTAAAGGCTTGGATTTGACAATACCTATGTTATATCGCATCACTAAATAGACTTAGTCATGTAAACACGATGTTAGACGTACCCAACGTGCTATTTGGTCGTGAGACTGTGGCGGCACAGGTTACGCAGTGGTGATCAACAAACCGAGATAAAGCGTCCCGGATTCTGAAGACTGGGAAAGTTTTGTCTGCAACAAAGCATGTATTAAAATTACAGTGACTGACAAATTCTTGGTCAACAATAAAATATGAACGCACAATATGCATTGTTAGCCAGGTAAATAAGATTGTTCACGATATTAAGTGTGCAATTCAGCTTGTAATACAACTAATACTTGTTAAAAGAATGTAACAGCAGTTACCTTGCATCATACTTTGTTACCTCAATACCGGCAGTGATTGCTGGCGTGTGAGCAAAGCACAAATTCAACATGGTTTTACGAAACGGTACACCCTAAGAGCAGTGTCAATAGTTTTTTATTGTTGTTGTTGGATACTGCAGACAGATTTTCAAAATTTGGGCAGTTGACTCAACGTTTAGTACTGCTAGTCAACTTTGTAAGTGTAGCGACACCAGAAGCGTTCATTTTGTAATCTTAAGATGACTCTCCGTATTTTTGAAAAATGTTGTGTGTCAAATTGGGTATTTAATAAGATATTGAAACAAAGTATTACTGATATACTACAGCTGTTTTCACGAAGACATCAGACAGAAGAAGAACACAATTACTAATCGAGTTTGTAATTTGCGGTCCTTTAGGTCGGTGTGAGATATTAAGCCAGCTAAAGCAATTATTTAAAAAAATGAAAATCGATCGCAATTTTTTGTTAATTTATTGTACTAGCTCATTCTAGATTTGGTATTAATGTTAACGTATATATTAGTGACAGCCTGATAAGAACAGTTATCTGTAACGCCAAAGCTGGGTAAAATAAAGTAGGAATCTCAAGATAGCTGGTTTTATTGTAGACTAAATGAACATTAAAAATCACATATGGGTTGACTATCTTCTAATAGTCACCTAGTCTTCAGCAGAACACCTAAGAACCAAAGGACGTCCTTATATCTCGTCTAGAAGGAAAAAAAAAATAAATGTAAAATATGTTATTCAATCTGTGTCGCGCAGGAAAATGCGGTTGCACCAATGTTATACCATTATACCAGAATAAAGGAAGAGGCTGAGAAGCACCAACTTTTTTGAAATACATAAAAATCACACACACACCAAAAATTCCACCAGCAAAATTTCACGCCACTGGAAAGAAAAAAAAAAAAATTAAAACGCGTTACAATTCCGTCCGTTTACTTTCAATCAAATGTTAGGCCATCGGCAGTAGGTGCGCGCAATGTGTTCCTTATAATACACGCCAGTGTACCGACCAGTCTGGTCAAAATTCGTTGATACTAGCATCGATCTTCTCTACCAGCAACACAGCAGATATAAAGCAGAGTTATAGGAGATAGCATTGAAACAAATCACCTGTCGTAAATGCCTTCAGCAAAAAAGAACCGTGGCTTCACAAAATATGCACGGTCACATGCGCTGGAATGTTTAATACTCTTCGTCGGTTCAGTCAGATGTCATCGTGAAAGCCGTCTGCAACACTCACGTCTGGTCCTTTTCATGGGGACGGGTCGTACATGGGACCTCCCGATACAGTTATAAGTCTGGGCTGCTCGGTCAGGGTGTCACCGCAGCAACATGCGACAGTTTTTCCAGAAGATTGCAGTGCACGACCATACCTCAGTTTCATAGGTGGTCAAGCGGAGCACTAAATAAAAGCCTAAAGGAGCAGCTCTAAAATGAGAGGGTATTGAGTTGAGATTCTTGCCATGAGAGTGGTTTAGCAAGTCCTGAAATTGTTACAGAATTGATTTACCAAAGTTATTTTAAATGCCACCCTGTCGATGGCCTGTCCAAATTACCGATAAACACCATCCCCGCCTGTGCACCAGTTGAATGCCATCAGTCCTGCCACATTGGGTAAAATATTACAGGGAAGCCTTGAACAGACACTGCAACTCACAATACATAATGTGCCATTTGCATAATAATGTTAAAATTAAAATATACTGTAACACACCCTCCGTCCAGGGACAAAACTATTTAGCTGAACGTGTCATTCATCGCCGAACATTTGAGGTTCCGACATGCCATTGACCTTGAGCCACCATCAGACTTCATCTTTCTACTCGTATATAATGTCCAATTTTCTGCGTCCTTCATTTCGTTAGTTTACTTATTGCATTCGACAATCCAAAGTTTTATTAGATCAACATTAACGTTGTATTACCATTCTTTCTTCTAAGTTAGTTGCCATTAAAATATTTTTCAAATTTTCACACTGTCGCATCTTTTCTAAAAGTTTCTAGTTTCTTAATGCATCATTACTATTTTTTATTGGAACTAACATTTTGATTATTTCTCGATAAACACATTTTCCTCAAATCTCTCATTAAATATGGTGATAAACCTCAGAGTTTCATGATGCAGCATGAAAGCGTCACGCATATCCATTTTCGATGTTCTTACGGGCGTGGATAGCATAAAGTTTATCATTTCAGTCATTTTTTCAGTGTTGTTAGGTTGAGGGTAGTTGTAATGAGACTTCCCTTATTTTTCGCCAGTTCTTCTGCTGAATCGCCATTATCGGCATTCCAGCGTTGCGGAACGCCAAAACTACCTCTAATTTTCTAAAATTTGAAATAGCCGTTAGTGCGTCAGCCGTACAATAGTTCAATCTACAAAATATTTCCAGTCACGACAAAATGAGGCTTTGCTGGGTGGCTTCCGTCTCTGCTCTGGTCGAGCTAAGCACAGGTTTTTGCTGGGGGACACCGATTTAAGCTCATAGACACCGGTGTATTTGTTCAGGTTTAAGTTTTTTAAATAATACAAGATTTAACATATTTTACATCGCATAGATGGCCAATAAGTTGTGTATACTTAAATGTCCCGAGCAGACATCGTGACGTTTCTCAAACTTCAAGATTTAGGTGCGAGTTTCAAAACAGATGAGTCCGAAGTTCTGGAATGACTGCTTAAAATTCTTGTTATCTGGCTGGCATCGCACGTTTGCTCAGAAATCTTCTCCCAAACATTTTATATCATTTTATCTTTACCACGACTTGTGTAATTGGTCATTAAATTGCACGAGACAACAAATCAGTACTAAGTTTTTTCGCCTTTTCATCATTCTCATAGTTGTTGTTGAGTTTAATAATTATCGACTAGTTCACTCCCGGGCCCACTAAAAATGAGCCAAACTGTGGTGATCCGTAATACCTGTAACCGAGTCCTGGTCTACCTGTTTTCAGAGCACTCCAAAGACTCAGCAATATTCCTTTAATCTGAGAGTTGCTTCGTGTGGTGGCGCCAAGATATAGAAATGACATATTGCATCATTATAGGCCCGTTAAACAAGCCTTGCTGTGTTTGCAGTCGTATTTTTCCTCGTAGTCTTGGGAATATTGTGTTTGGTGATGAAAATAATTTTCAAAATAGTTTCAATATTCTGCGTCTTCCGTTCCGGGTTCTTGAATTTCTTTTTAGCAGTTGGGAAAGAAATCACTTGAATAATCCGTCAGTCTAAGAAAATATCGAAACCATTCCTGAATGAACTGACGTTAAGAAGGGGTCTCTGGGATCGGCAGTTCTAAAATGCATTTCACTTTTCAGATCTACTGCACCAAGTCGCTATTGACGACGGTCCAATATTTGCTTTCAGTTTCAGCTCTTTCTCTGATGCTGTCTGTTACAACTTTACTTAAATATTTTGCAGTTGTTGTTGTTTAACAGTCTAAGTAATAAAATCTGTAACGAATGCTGACAGATGTTCATAGCTGGTATAGTTCTTCAGGAATCAAATGCAGGGCTGCTTATCGTTTTCGAAGTTAACCCGTGTTACATGCAATCTTCTGATGTCCAAACTGATTATGAGGTCCTAATTTGATAGGCCGACGACATATGGAAAGAGGGTGTTATTCATTGCAGCAGCTTTGGCTCGAAAATAACAAAATGTTGTGTTCCATTTTTTAGGAACAAGAATAACTGAGACATCAGTTGATTTTTCATTAGTCAATATGCCTAAAAGTCGATTAGTTTCTGCTTATGTATTTCAGGTCGTCGCCAGCTTTATGGGGAAGATTTACAATATTCCATAAGTCTAACCAATTTCAGCAACCTACTTACTTGAATCGCAACAGTTAAAATAATTATTAACTATAATGATTGAAAGTTTATATTTTGTTTCATGCAAGTGTAGATTGACGGAAGTAGATTTTAAAGTCGGAAAGTCAAAATACACTTCCCTTCACTGTTCCGGGATAATCTCAAAATATATCTCGTTCAGCAGCACAACATAGCAAACTTGTTCTTAACAGCCGTTTGTTCGGAGAACATATACTCAAACAGTCACACCAAACATTACTTGCCACAGCAGCTGAAGAAACTTTAAATAGCCTGGTCAGGTCCAAATGTCTCAGTTTTGCACATTTATGCAAAGTTTACAGTCTCTCGAATTAATAAACCGGGGGCAGCTGACCTGTGGTTGTCAACTTGCCAGAGATACCACCATTGGCTCCAAAGCCAACATGTAGCCTGTACACTTGCCGCTTGTACCATGTGAATTGGGAAATTTCGAAATAAAGGCTTGGTCTGAGAATAGATCCCTATCTACGTCCTCTGACTTCTTTCGACCGATTTCATACCTGGACGTGACTTGCGCTCGCTTAGCAAAACATTTTAATTGAAAGAATTCAGTGCAATACAACGAAACATAATCTTAAACAGCCGTACAGTAAAATTGCAGATTGCCTGTTCTCGCATTACTAAAGGTGGAATTGCAATATTGAAGTTGAAAGAAATGACCATGATATTAAAATCACCGGATACTGATCGATTTACCTCGCCGATTTTTTACTCTTTGGTTTCTTTCTAACCCGCACTGAATTACTGCAGCGAGACATCGTCAGCAGAAATAGTTCTCTGGATAGAAAGGTAAAATATTATTTCTCAAAATTTTAACTGCAACATTGTGGTTTAGGTTATTTCTCCGATCAAAGAGGCGCCGTTACATGTTTCACCGACCCCTCATCTTTCTGCCTGTAAGCAGTCTCCAGTTTCTGCTCATTTACTTCCGGACATGCTGGCCGAAATTCTGCTTTCATCAGCTCTAGCCGTTGTTCAACTAAACTTCACTTGCATCACCTCAAAGAGATCAACATGAGTCGAATACCGGGATCTTTGTCTGTCGCTTCGATACTCGCATCGCCAACTGCCTCAGTGCCATTAAAACTCAAACCTTCTCGCCGAAGCTTACCGGAAAATTTGTAATTCCACAGTCACAGATCACCAGCTGCTCGACGTCGAGGGAGGCTAAACATTCACCTTATCGTACCTGATTTAGCGGTGCCTTCTGGCTAGACAAAGCCAGTAATTCGCCAGCGCCAGTGTTACCATCAGCCCTTGTTCAACAGTTTTCGTTCTTCAGTGGAACAGCGCCTAATTGCAGACCGATTTGCTCACCTTTCTCGACTGGGTTGAGGTGGAGTGCACCCTGATAGACCGTGGTTCTCTTTGTTCTTGGATTCACTGATTGAGTCTCTCATACCAGCCGGGACAGCCTCGCTTCTGTCAGCTTTTGATGGCAGTGTGTCAACTGTTCCACCTGCCTAAGCCCCCAATTTTCAATTATACTTTCTAACCAGTCTTTTGCCAATCTATCAATATTCATGAAATTATTGTGTGTTCTTGAAAACTGAGCCAGGACCGTAAATGTCTGGAATTTAAATTCCAGCAGACAAATCTTTTGGGATCCTGGTGTTACTTGCAAAATAGTAGAATCCTCGTAGATTCAAATAAACAGAATGTGTTCACATATCACTATTCAGTCATTTAGTTCTAGCTGCTTAACCAAAACACCTAAATGTTGACAGCCAACTTATACCTGCCTTTGTAAAGGGAAAAAAATAAAAAAGATAGTACACCTGTAAATGCAGTGAAGAGTTCATTGGTTATCAAAGGGAATATTGAGGTGTCTTCAACTTTTTAAATACTGGCCTCAAAAATTCCGCAGCTTTACGCCACTGAAAAATTAAACGCGTTAATATTTCAGCCACCTGTGCATTCACGTTTTCAACTCAATGTGCCTTATCGCAGGCGTGCGCGCACAAGTATTGGTTAATAGTACTGATTCAGCCTGGTCGTGTATTTAGCAGCATCATTTTCTACCAACATACAGACATAAAAGATTATATATATAGAGATTATGTAGTCAATCATTTAAACCTTTCTTCTCAGCAGAAACAAAGTAGTCTGACTTCAGAAACATGGCTTACAGCCTACTGCATGCCGGCGCAATGGTTTAAATTATTACTACTCACACTTAGCAGATGTGCAACACATGGTGAGCTGTTTTGTTACTTTCAAGTAGCTCATGTTGGTTAACACAAGCCCACATAGACACCAAAGAAGGGACCTCCCGACAAGTATGGGCCTGTGTACCTGCCTGCTGCTGTCGAGGGCATCCGTAAAGCTATTGCGCATTTGCCATGAGGGCGGTAAGAGATTTCCGTGCATCTATACTTGCTTATAGTGGAAACGCAGCCAGCGGAGTAGTTTTTGCAAGTTTCAAACAGCAGCCCCAATGAGCCTGGCGGGTGAGCGATCTACAGCATGAGAGTGGCTGAAGAGTGTTGAGTCCTGAAAATTAGCCAGCAGAATTGACTTACTGCAATGCCAATTCTACTTTTAAGTTACGATGGCCCATAAATATATTCAATTAATGAACTAAATTAACATGTTCACTGTGGTCTCGAGAAATAAAATGAATCTCTGCCTGTGCACCAAAGAATGTTATCAAGTGTCTCAAGTACCGAGCTTCAAAAATGCAAAAATAAGAAGCAGGAAAATTTTTGAATACGCGTCCCAATGCTGAATCATTTGCACACAACGTGTTAAAATTGTACTGGCGCCGTACCACAGCTATCATTACCTGCATACGTAATACTACCCGCAGCCTGCGCATCATAGAAACCCGCGATTATCATAAACCACATAGAGTTCACTGTTAAGAATTGTTAGCTGTTATCAGCATTTTTAACTTATTTGGCTCAAATTTTTTTAGTATAAGGTTGTGAGGTGGCTAACTTGAAAATGCCCTAAATTTGCTATTTTTTCCCTAAAATGTTTGATGGTAAATGTCACATAGTTACGTTTCATCATGAACATTATACTGGGCAACACGCTGAGGTTACCAGATACAGTGACTCAAAAACGCCAAAGAGTTTTCATTATATAGACACACAAAGCCACGAGCTCATCTTAGCCAGGCTTCTGACTAATAAATTCAGTCCTGATGAAAAAGATCAAATACAGGCGTGCTAAGTAGAACATCCTCACAAACCCGTTGCCAGCTTGTGCTTGGTTGATTCGTGTTAGTAAACGTGAAAGCTTGTTATTTCTGATACCGGCAACCCCATTTTAGTCTATATGGCCTAAGGCAGAATACCTAGGTAAGCGCCATTAAAGAATTTTCATTTTTGATTAACAAAGCGTACTAACGTAACTATTCTCTGCGGGGTACAGCATGAAACGCGCGATCACTGAATGTACTTCATATTTCTATGAAGCTCGGTATACTATCTCTCGTCCGTCTGTTATTCAACTGTCATTGTTTAGCATGTGGGTTCCGTGGGTAGGTACACCAAAGTTATGTGTCTGTGTTGCCGACAACTTGCTGAATGTCATCCAGAGGATGGGCACATTTAAATGACAGAGATAAAGTTATAAATAGCTGTAATGATAATGTGAGTTTTTCAGTAATAGCCGCATTTTTACAGCTTAATGCGAAAGGTGCTTTCCGTTGGCTTTGGGCATTTTTCATTCTCAGATTAATTATGTTTTGGTATAGTTTCATAAGTTCTCGGCGTTACACTGTGAATATACGTCGAAAGAAAATGTCAATGGGATGCACCGTATGTACATTATAAAGACTTCTTTGCTTAATGTTAAACAAAGACAGTACCAAAGTCACTCTGTGCCAGAAGATTTTAATGAGTCAGAAACGACAAAATACAGAAAATGTAGACAGACGCATTGAGCTGGCAGCGAGATTGCCGGCAGTTTAACATATAATGCTCAGCCAGCAATGCGCTGGTATAGTGTGCCATGACAGTGTGTTAGTTATTCAAACAAAATATGTCAAAGAATGGTCGCTTAAGATCGGTGAGTGCAGGCCGCGGTCGTTTCGCAAACATTCACTGTTCTTCTGAGCGTGTAGGACGATTCTGAGCGGCGGTTCATGAAATGGCTGTGTCGTTTTTTATTCCTTTATCCATAACCTCGCCGAATCATTTTCATCTCGAACCACAAACCGAACTATTTCGTCTCGAATCACAGTTGTTACCTCGGTTCACGTAAGTTTACAAAGTGGCACAAGCCGTAGTTCTTGGTCGACGTCGTTAAACAGCGTTATTAGAAACGTGTGAGGAATGCCGCGTCGGTAGCGCGTTATCGAGCAACACGAAAGCAGTATCTCATCGGTTTTTTATGCAAAGGCAAAATGGGGTCGGAAGTTATTAGTCGTTGGAAGCCTCACTGTTTAAAACGAAAATAGGGCTCGAGGAAGAATGCTTTAAATTTCAAGATTAAAACAATATTTCGCCAAATGCCGAGAAAGAAGGTTAATTGGTTCACAGAAAGAGTTGTTCAGCAGATGGTGAGACATAATGCGCAATGGAGGTTGAAGATGATGTGAGTTAGCAGCACAATGACTGAGTTGCAAAAACTAAAAGAATAAATTATCTTTTATAATGAAAAATACCATTTTGTATGTAATTTAAATGTAGTACTTATTTTTTGAGGTTTCACCACACATTTATTTACGTTCTAAGTTTCCTAAAATAATTTGTGGCTCAGCTCGACAAAATTACAGCCTGGCACAACATTAATATTATTCTCAGGCTCAAATGTAATGTTGTATCATCTCAATTCTGTTACGGCTATGTTTAACACAAAGCCAAAGTCATAATACATTTTGGGCAGTATGCATATCTGGGAAGTGGCGCGCAATGTGTTCTAGACTTCCGAGCTGAAAGATTACTGTCTTCTGGCCAAAGCAATAGAGTCATTAAATAAGATTTCTATGGGAAATACGCCTCCATTCAAACCACAGCTCAAATTCGCCTAATCCGGGAATTGCTCAGTACTGGCACGTGCAGAACTCCGCCGCTGACGTCGCTATTCTACACCAAATGGGCTGCACGTCTGAGTGTCAGCCTTTCGATTCCCGAAACATAGCGCCCTCTAAAATGGATACATGGCTTTTGAAATTACCGTCAATAAATGCCTGCTGAATTTAAAGTGCGTAAATACCGGATACCCTGTGAAAACGAGTACCTCTCTCAAAATTTTCGACTTCACGCTTCAAGAGCGCACGGCGTGGGTGCTGAGCAGTCACCGTGCCAGTTCAGCAGTAACCTTTTATGGTTTGTTCAGTGTTGCCCATGAATTTTCCACATGTAACTGATATTTCGTTGCATAAACGAAGGAAGTTAAATGTGGTGTTTACAAACATAAGTAGCTACACAATTTCATATGCTCTGTTACTATAGCGATTTAAATTGGTAACAATTAAGATATCTTTTTTTTGTGCATTATTATATTGAGAATGAAACTGTTACACAATACATACCCCAGCTGACTAGAGCCGGGAAAGTTTAACACAGAAGTGCTGTTGTCGGAACGATGAAAATGTCATCATCTCGTCGGTTCATTGATGAAATTGTTTTTGACGCAAGTTATAGTGAAGATGACGGTCCGTCTTTCTGACGATTTATAAGAATGTGCTATAAACAGCCTGGCGATGTCTGTTTACTTCAGGTCACCATCATATTTCAACACACAGCGAAAGTATAAATTTATGTCAGATCTTAAATGGAAAAACAAACAATCTGTAAATTTGTTCATTCGTGCCGCGTTATTTACTTACATAAAATTGTTACGATAGTGTAAATACACGCCTAGGACAACAAAGTTCTGGCGTAACACTAGTTTCGGGCCCACTTATAGAAGTATGTCGCCTGCCCGTGTCAGCACGTTTTTAAATATCATTTATGCAGTATAGTCGCGGTGCCGACTTCGGATATATGCAAAAACAGTGTTGACACTAGCTTTATGGAATATTATTTTCTGCAGAAAGTTGCAGCACATGAGCCGAGTGCTTTTGAAATTGTAGATAGTCAAGCAAGAAATAATATCTGAGTTGCTGAGAGAACGGGAAAGCAAAACGTATGAGGAAAATGCTGGCTTGTGCTAACATGTGCTTACAGGATTTGTAATGAGAAGTCAAAATAAGCCCCTATACAGTTAAACAAAGGTCAAGCTCACTGTTAGTCATGAGGAATCTCTGGAATCTCATTGCACCTGTGTGCTGATCACCAATGACACTCAGCGTTGATGCGTTTCGATATTGAATGAAAAACTGTTTCTTTCTCATTTGACTCTTCTGAGGAAATGTAGTTGAAACAAATACGTCTATGTTCGAACTATTCAGACAAATAAGAGCTGGGCAATTATAAATTGAGCTTCATGTTAAATATATCTTATTACAGCATTTCTTAAAAACATAAATGTGCTTGAATGTTTAGTGATGGTTGTGTCTACCAACTGTTGCTTGCTCGTGGAACCAAAGCATTATTCTCGTTTAGAATGGAATAAAGAATTGTGGTCCACAAAGAGATGTAACAGTATTACCTTATTATAGTATTGATGGACTGTCATTAGTAAAAGTAGTTTGTGAGGTATGCAGCTTCTGTGTGGTTACTCCATCAATAAAACGTTCCTTTTTCTGGTCATGCTTATGTTATAAAGAAATGTCTGTTGTGAATTTTTCTGAAATGCTTGTAATGGCTATCTGTGTTCGCTTAGAGAAAATATTATGGTTAAATGGAAAGTTGAGTAATCAACCAAATAAAAGATTTACAGATACCTTCAAAGCCAAATCTTTTGAGCAAAGTGTCACTGGTTTCAGTCGTAAATACCGGGTATAAATTGCAGCGACTTTCCTATTATCTCACATGCATTTAAAATTCATGAAGATATACAAAGTGAAACCCTTGTTCGTTCATTACAGATACAATTCTTTCATACTGAACTCTGATTTCCAGCAGCAGCGGGATTTTTGACCTGCTTTCTCTCACAATATTAAAATACAAGGTCAGATAGTTAAGTCATTACCAAAGCTGAGCTTAATCGAAAACTCCGAAATTGTTTAATGAAATAAAAGAGTGCCGAATTTCGTCACCCTTGGTATACTGGTCTTCTGGGATGGCGCTTAGTGTTCCGATTAGTAAGTCGCGTATTTATCATTTTTTAAGTTTGCTGGTTCTCACTTTGTTTTGAGTCGCTAATACTTAAAAGTGTCGTTTCAACATTTTGTGTGAAATGTTTTTTGCGGGATCACATTTGCGGTATTGTTGCTGATATTTTGCCAGATGATGCTTTAGAGCTCTACGCCAGTGCTTTTTAAATTGAAAATTTTTTACAAACATTTAAAAATTATTAGAAGTATGATAAATCATTGTTAACAGTCAGTGAAAAGAATTTGTTGAAATGATGAATTAAAGTCATCGTTTTCTGAAAGACTCTTCCACCCTACCGAAATATATTATTCAAAACCACATTCATCTGGGCCATTATTACCAGAATGTACTTTTAAAACAGTTTTGCAGTGTTTAAAATCTTTAAAATTAATACACACATAAACTCTCTGATAATAGATAGTAATGTTTTTAGTCTTTCAAATAATTTAGGTTGGTATGGTTATTTTTAAGAAGTTCATGAAAACTGAAAACTTTTTGAAGTATTTGTTTATTAACAGCTCTCTCTGGGAATAAATATCGTTTCACAACTTACTGATTTATATGAAATACCAGTTACACACATAGAAGCGAAAATGGTTTTACTATATGGAGATCGACATGTAGCTTTTCCTTTTAGTTCATTTATCTTAGGTGTTGATTCCATAAAATGTTACAGTTAATTTTTTAGTTGTGTTTATAATTTATTTTATGTATTTTACTTTATACTCTTACAATGGGAAAAATTTAGCTCAGGTTAGAATATTTGTAAGAATTTTAAATCAGTGTTTTTTTATTTCAAAGAGAGTAAATATTTTATGAAAAGACTTAAAGAATTTACTACTATACTACGTAAAAGCACTTGAGTACTAACTCATTTGTTTTTAAATCATAATAATACATTCTTTTTAATTTAGAATAAACAACATACAGTGAATTTTCTGGTGAACATGAGAGTGAAGTCGAAGAACAGGAATGACCAGTGACTTACCTGAAAGGAACCGTTTTGGTCAGCTGATGGCTGAGCGCCAGGAGTTGTATTGTTGAAGCAACGACTGATCAAAGACACAGCTATTGTCCAATACAAAGTCCAATGAGGCAAGAGATAAATTATTAAAACGGCGAGAACCTCCAAAAGAATCATGGCCACTCCAACTGTATATTAAAACAATTTGGTAAAATACTTGTTTACTTTGACTAAAACCTAATTAAAATGATATCAGGAAAACTTGTTAATGGCAAATTTCAAGTAGTGACCTTTATATTGTTTGGTTTGTTTAGAGCCCCTATGAAGTGGCAAGGTTACGTTTGAGACCAGCAGCTAGAATTCCGAAGTAGAGAAACTGACAAACCTAGAAGAGAAAGAAAGAAACATTGTTTTCCTGGAGAAAGTGTTTGAAGAGGAAGAGGAAACAAACAGTAATAACTCCAATAGAAAATCTGTTTCAAATTATCCTGAACCTCCGAAACCTGATACTTAGAACATCTACACCAGTCCCAGAATCACACCCGTTTATTCGTTCTCAAAATTTGAATATTTTGCTTCAGCTGCTCCAGTACAGAATCAGACACAATCCTGTTAACTATAGGTACCATGTTTTAGAGAGATGAACGATATCAAAACATTAAAAATCCAACAAGGACAACTTGTTACAATTGTATCAGATTTATATTCATTAGTTAAAAACTAGATGATAAATAAACTTATTACTTCAAAATGATACAAACACAGCCGAAGCTGATGAAAATGCGCACATCATTGGAGGTCTCCCTACTTCACAATCGAATTCTTGATGATGAAAACTGCACAATGATGTTAAATTTAAAACAATTGGTAAGTTATTATAAAAGGCTTATGCAATCACTTAATTCAACAGATAACATTGTATATATTAACGTGAATTAATTGTTGATCAGCCGTTCAAATTGACAATATAAAGAAATCGGTAATTTATGCTTTATTAATATTTAATTTAATTAACGACTTTAATTCATCAGCCCCGAAACATCGCTGGGCTAATGAATTAAAGTCATTAATTAAATTAAATATTAATAAAAATATTGCCGATTTCTGTTTTTTTCTTTTTGCATTTAATCGATTGTATATAGTTTTCCTTGTAGTTCAGCCACTTTGTATCTCATATTTTTGATGAATTCTTTCTTTCTCTTTCAAAACAAAATATTGCTGTACCACAATACTACTTACTTCGAATAAAATATTGGATTATTAGCTCTGAAATTTTTTGCAAAGATCATTTGATGCCAGATTTCTCGTTCCAACATTTGCAATATAATGAAGCGTGTAATGCAGTAGTGTTGCCGAGCTGTATTTCCTACAAAAGCAAAGTTAAGAACGTGAAAACTGGAGTTTTTGTAAAACTAATATATAATAAATTAATACTGGTGCGGGCTTGTAAGAAAGACAATTGGTTTCGTTGCGCCTGCCACCTTATTTGTGTTTTGAAATATGTCCGGTTATTGCAAAGATAGTCGAGCCAAAGATTGTGCCAGTCTGGTTTCAGATCTGCAGAAGGCAAGCACAAAACGACAAAGATTTCTTGTTTTTTGTTTAGATACGAAAGGACTCTTGTCTTTAAATATTTTTGTAAAATGTGGTTGTAAAATTCTCATTTTTTTAGATTATATCTATTATAAATTATTTGTATTTATTAGATTATGAGCAAATGCATGACAATATGCTGACAGAAATCCGTTATGTTTGAGCCAAACACAAAGGATAGCTTAGTCGTCTCTGTCACAGCAGCTGTCAACTCACTGTCACACGCTTGTCGTATGTCAATCTCTGAGTAGTTGTACAGGCTGGGCCTGCAATACCCAGCAGTGTAGCGGCAAGCTACATAGTTACAGCAGCTGTAAGACTGGCCCAGCTTGCTGTTGTGCCAGCCTTGGGCCGTCAGTGTTTATCACCTCTGTAATCTTGAGCAGCTCAAAAAAATAAGAGCGGCCAGGGTGTATGATTTTGTAGCTTTACGATGCTTACTGCACAGCAAAGCAGTGATAGAACATACAGGTCGACATATTCTTAGATAATGTATGTGCAGTTGCAGTAGCAGTACGGAACCGTTAGTCTATCGTAAAATATTCAACGTGTCTTTCTTCTTCCTCTTTTACTATTCAGTTGACTAAAGTCAGTTTTGTGTTATAACATATTTCCAGTTGAAACAGATCTATACGCCAGATATTGCTGTATGCGTTATAGTAGTCTCAGTATGGTAGTCAGTTCACTCAACATGCGAAAGAGTTATCAATAAATTCAACAGTTATTGCTCAAATCATGTTTTTTAAACCTATTTAAACAGTGAAGTTTTTAAATCAGTTTTCCTGCCGATAGTGCCTGATCAAAACAAAGGTAACACTTCGAGAACTTTAATTGGAGTAGCCGTCGAGACGAATAATTACAAATGCCAAGATATTGGTGTCGCCGATAAAGACATGAAAGGAAAATGGAATCGTAGTGAAGGCAGACACAGCGGTAGTTCATTTTCGTCACAAAGAATGCCGTGCGGCCAAAGATCTATTGGCACCAAATAAACAATCTTCTTACTTTTTACCAGGCTGAGTCTATCAAATTGCGAGTCGTGTTTTAATCTTTCGACTGCACTTGTCGCCTGAAAATACTTCGATATTAAATCATGCTGCGGCGTACTCGAAAACTTCGCCAAACACATCATCAACGGACATGGGACTGCCGCAATATTAGAACGATCACCTGTGTAGCAGAAAAATCTTATATTTCAGAACACGGTTTTGATGCGATCTTGTTAATAATATAAGTGATAGCGAAATAGGCAAACACAATCGGCCGAAAGCCAGTGCCACTCCGACTGGTCGCAGCTGCCGGCTGCTTTTATCATTATCTTTGCTCTCAATACCATACCAAAACATATTAATAATGGTTGCGTGAATTTATGGGGACGTCAGCCTTCATACTAAGTTACATTTCATACTACTGTTCGAACGCTTTTTTATCACAGACGTGCTATTTTTGTTAATCTATTGTAGCTTAGTATTCACTTAGATTTAGTATTAATGTTAACGCAGAGTTAGGGATTTTTCGATATAAGAGCGTCATACTGCTTACCATTAGTCTTCATTTGAGGTAGCGCTCGTCCCTTCTCGAAAGCCTACAACAAAGGGTACGGTTGCAGATTGATGTCACTTCAGTGTCTTCTGCGTCGTTCATCCCTGTGAAATTCCTTACGCTCTGGACTGGCCTGTTTTAAACATCAGCTTGATTACCTCACATCGTCAACCTACTGATTCTTTTTCAAACACGCCTCTCAGTACGGCGTTTTAAAACATGCCAAAGTCAGCTTTTGTCCGCCTTTTCGAAACGATAGGCTCTGAAATACCGCACGCAAATCACCAGTAAACATGTCATTTTTTGCTGCATTGCGCCAATGCTTCCTTGACCCGATAGTAGTCAAAATTCAATCAAGATTTGTAGTTCGTTATCGCCAGGTTGCAAAACGGTCAGCGTCGTAAAGACGTAACAAAAAGACGGCTCATACCTTGCAGTTTATGCTGCGCTTCTCTCCAAAGCTCGGTTCGACGTTGTATTCCGCAAATATTGCCCACGTGCTGAAACACCGTGCCGGTGAGCAGGAGGCCGAACACTTCTTTCAGCCTTCCAGTCAAAGAAGTGCTAGCCTGCATCATATGTTACCATTTTCAGCCGTATCGTTTTAAGTCAGTATACTTTTGGTTATTTATGTTAAATTTACAAATATAGTTGTATTATATAAAACAAATGGTACTCATATTTCTATTGTGATATTAACCATGTTTTAACAGTGTTAATACAGGTATAAAGTTACATGTTCGTAAATATAGATTATGTTAAGAACGTATACGTACTTATTATTACTCACAGCATAGCGGAAAGGTTTTGAGGTAAATCATATCCGAATTATTTATACATACAAAGTTGGCAAATATTAATAGCTTATAATATGTCACTATAACGGTCAGATAAAACAAATTAGTCGGTCGACGACAATACACCACTCGGTATAATAGCGCTTTGCGTCATATGGGCCGGTCGCAATTATTTCTCGTTTCTGTAGGTTACTATGTTTGTATGATGGCCGACAGGTTGTTTTATAACATAATACGAAACATCACGTTTATAGTCGGTCCATGTTTTATGAAATCACTCTCTAAACATCAATAGTGTTTAGAAGCCAAACCCTCATATTCTTCAAATTCTTTTCTTTTCTTTCATATTCCTACACAATAATGTTATAGCTTATATTAAATTAGATGTTTATAATTGTTATGTTAATAATATCAACATATAAATTAAATTTTAATAAATTAGTTAAAAACATCATTTACATATACTAGTAAGTTATCAGAAAGAATCTTAGGTCATTGCTATTATTAAAACTCAGTCGAGTTCGTCGCGTCGCGAAAAACACTCGTAGCCGCCGTAGACAGACGGCATTTGCGCACGATTTTCGTTCGCATAAAGATCGATGCGTGCTGGCAGCAGTTCGCCCGCCGTGGTTTCGTGCCAGGCTGTAATAAGCTTCGCATATCTATCGTTCTTTTTCGATAATGCGGCGTAGCGCTGTCATGCTTAATATCGGCGCCGCAGCCGGTGCATTTAAACGCCCAGAAAATAATTTCGCACGAGCGGTCGTACCGAAGTTCTACAAACATGCTGCGAAAGCGGTGGCGCACCCGTCTCGTAAATCGTCAAGAAGTGTTAAAACTTTCACGCGTAATTTCTGAGCTGGGCCGTTTTTGCTAGTGTTCGTGCCACAGCATCATTAAAATCGGCCGGTGCCGAGGTCGGGAATACTTAGTGCAAATAGCTTGAAATGAGGGCTTATGCGCGACAGCTCTGTCGAACAATGAAGTTCTAATGAGCGATCGATGCGCCGAGCTGTCGTCATTACTTCAAAACACGATAGTCTTGGACTGGCGAAAGTAGTTGTTTTTGTGTCGGTTCTTTTGATAAATTGGCGTTGCAAATACCCGCTTTTGCTTTTGTGCCATAGTGATGATCCAAGAAAATGACATGGCGCAAGATAGCCTACGCCTGAAAGAATATGCTTTTGGAAATATGTGAGGCTATCGCTTTGTCGCTGATGGCTTGTAGTGAATGCGGAAAATATGTTTCAGATCGCCACAAATTACGCGTTCATTCTTTCCCTTCTCGGTTGTCGTCGTTTCACCGCTTGTTGCAGTTCTTCATGCTTCAGCCGATTTAGTCTCTGCCATTTTCTTTTGCATTGTCGCTGACGAGCCTGGCTGCTTGCCGAAGCGCAAAGCGTGGTCTTTTTGGGCTTCAGTTACTTTCCCTTCTCAATTATTGTTTTTAGTATTCCTTTCTCTCTTTCAATATACTATTACTTTTATTCTTTCTTTTTGCGAGAGTTCCAGTCATTTCGCTTCGTTTTACAGCTCTCTTAGTACTTCTTTCATGCTTTTTAAAGAGTATCCTCGAAAGCAATTACAATATCGAAGCGATTTTATTTTATTCAGCTTTCTGGCTGTTCGACGATTCCATGGTGCAGTTGCGCCATATGGTGTTTTCGTAATGTTGTGTTATTGCTGCCGTCACGTAGTTGTTTCTTTTCTAAAAGCCTCGGCCATACTTATTGTGCTTCTTTATTTTTTTGCGTACGTTCTGTGTGATTATGTTCTGGGTATGTCACAAACATCACGTCATCTCAAGATTTGAGCCAGCTAGCAGCTATCTCTTTGTCTGGCAGCTTATCTTGATACGTTGTGCTGGGTGAAATGGTTAATTTCAGCTGATAAGCGGGAATATTGTGTTGCGTGGTTGAAGTCATGGTGTAAGATACAAATGAACAAATTACCTGCTTTCAAATGCTGCAAAGATCACAAGAATTTTTTCGAGTTGAAGAAGTGGAAAACAAGAGCGAAGCAAAGAGGTTTATCGCTAGGGGCCATTAGCTTAGAAGCTCATTTGTGCAAAATAAATGAACAGAAAATAGTTTAAAATAATATCATTTATTTTAAAAATGCTTTCGCGTAGAACACGTCTATAGCTGGGGTGCATTACATGTTGGTGCCCAAATCTCGTGCGTGGATCCGTAATGGTCGGTAATGTGCCAGTGTTCAGCACGAAAGGTGTGAAAGTTGCCGGCAGGCTGAGGGCAGCGAACTCCGACAGCCGTCGGTTTTAGTGAGTTTGTTTCCATTTGCGTAGACGCAGCCTGTGGGTTTAGTCCATCATACCGAATCATTTTGCAGCAGTAGTGTGAATATGATTATCGTAATAAATTTGGCCGATATGTACAGTGATCACCGGCAGCTGACACAAAAATGTGTCAGAGAATGACGTGCTCTAGAAATAAGTGTTGTTTGAGTAAGATTAAATAGAAGGAAAATGTACTTATTGAAAGTTTTCAAAGCGGCAAAGTAAAAGTTAAATGCTGGTTGATCAGATATTGCAGCAGTAGCTGCGTATGGAAGCAGCTTAGAGCACGAAGATCCAGAGGTGTTTGAGTTTTATATTCTTCAAATGTAGTAAAATAAAAAACATATTTATTAAGTTGTGCTTTTGTTGAAATGGTAAACACTTTCTGAAGAATTAATATTTAAACTGATGAGTTGCATTAAAAAGCCTTGCAGGCTTTGAATACCAGTATGCTCATAGTCTCTGAGTATCTTCAGTAGTCCGAAAGGATTCAACAAAACGTTTCGTAATGCGCCAGATCTTCGCCTATTTTCCGCGCTCATGTAGTCGGAAAGTCAATGTTATTTTTTGTTGCCAGCTGGTTGCAGAACATATGCCCTTAGTACTGAAATGGCCGAAGATACATTCAGCAAGAGCTTTGCATTGCTTCCATGCGCCTCGCCAGATGCCGTACCCTGTTGTAGAATTTTTCCCGTAACCCGGAAAAGGCTCACAGGCGATAATGGGAAATGTAAAGCTCATTCGCAACAAATAAACGGAAGCTGTCCCGGTAGTAACGCCGCCGAGCGCATTCGCGTGCTCTTCGTCACACTCAGGACCATCATCTTCTCGGCTTATCAGCTTTGTAGAGAGTTAGGATTGGTATGTTAATGTTGAAAAATGACTTCACTGGAGTTTACTCAGCCAGAGGAGTTGAGGCGTTTTCCTATCCACAGCCTCAATATTATCGGAAAATTATTTGCCTGTGAAATTTGCAGCAATCTTCATTCCTCATTAAGCTGGCAGGCCCAAATGAAACACTGCGCTTAAGACAAAGGATGAAATAAACAACACCTCCAGAAATGAAGAACAAAGCAGATTGTAGGAACCTGTGTGCTCAGCTACTTCCTGAAGATCTGTAAAGTAGTAGCGACCTGGAGGTCATGTCCATGAAATGAAAGATGGTGTCTCGAGTGCTTTCTGGAGAACAAATTGTCATCGCCAACGCGCATGCCAGATGAGCAGTGTGATTGTTGCATGGGCTCATTTAGAGCGAGGTGAAATGGCGATTTTCCTCAGAGCGCCCATTGTCAGTTCTTATCAATATTTAAATCATCAGTTCAAGATGCTGAAACACCACCATACTCGCCGGCTCGTCAAATCTCCAGACAGTCACGCTTCTGATGCAATTTTGAGCACCTTGTAGAAAGCTCATATTTGGGCCAGTCTTTGTGGCTTATCAAAGCTTAAAACAAAGCGAGCGATAGGAGTCAGCCTGTAGCAAAAAACGCAAGTTAGCTGCCAGACAAGCCTGCTGTGCCGGTGGCAAGCTCAAAGCCCAAATTTGCACGCTTGGTATTTAGGTGCTATCATATTTCTGGTCGGGCTCAACCGTCATCGGAAACCGCATGTTCCGCGTATTATCAGCACGTTCGGTCGATAATCCTCATTAAATACTTCCGCGAGCAGCTGGCGCGCCAGTCGAATCAAAACGCGCTTTCATCAATGGGTCATTACTAGCCACAGTTGGTCGATCACATTCGCAGTTAAGATCGACTAACACCACTTTGCGTGGTAGTCGGGGATATCACACGAGCTCAACGTCAGTCGATCGCGGCGCACGTCGACATGGGATGCATAACGTGGTATACAGTGTGCGTGTGAAACGCCAAGAATGATACCTGAGCGCAGTAGCACAACTGGCTTCTTAGCAGTGTCGCGATTATTAAAAGTTACAGCCTCTCTCTGAGACTGGCAGCTTTAACATTAAACACGAGGTTGAGTCTAGCTGAGTGCTGTACACTATTATCACAGTGAAGGGAAGAGAATTTTTTCGTTATGTCGCGATACCGTGTGTGCTCATCTGTAATTCGCAGCGCATTACCGAAAAGAAGCTATTGTTGTTCACACATTTCCCAATGATGCCACCGATTTTCCATTTTGGCAGTGAAACCGAAAGATGCTACGACAGCAGTTTAAACGCGATTAACACAGTTTTTTTTACAGCCTCAGAGCTCGAAATAAAAGCAGAAATCTCGAAGATGGTAGAGAGAAGTTAATTTTAATGACTTTTTTGGAAACAAAAAAGAAATAACATTTCTGCAAGTCTTCATTAAGTACTGTTCCAAATTTTCACTTAAGGCTTCACTGCGTCATTACTGTGTTCCGTGAAAGTGAAATATCGCTTATTGCTGTAATAATTTCTTTTGTTTTTAAAGTCATTAAAAGTGTTTCAGCTCTGCATAGCTGGTTTCCTTGGATTATTTCTCCATCTTCGAAAGGTTTCTTCGCAGCTTTGATTTCGAATCTGGCCTGTAAAAAACATTGTTGTGCGTTTAAACTGCTTTTAATCACGTACTTTATCTTCGGTTTTCACTGCCAAATGGAAAATCAGTGGCGTGATTTTGAATGTGCAGTTTTAAAAATGCTTTCAACATTAGCTCTTTTCGGTAATGCGACACTTGAAGCACAGATTAGGCACACACATTTATCCTTGACTATAACGAAAAATTCCTCTTCCACTCAATTGCATAATGGGTCTTATTTTTTTGAAGCACTCTAAACTAGATACCACTCTATTCTTATAAAAATAGTTAAAAAACACTAAGTCTCAAGGTCCCTACAGTAATCTTTAATAATCGCGACGCAACAAATTAGTTGTAAATACCTACGTTCGCACTCAAGTCGAAACTAGTTCTGGCTCTTGTTATTATTTGGCCGACTGACTCACACACACGCACGCAACAATATACCACGTTAAGGTGCATCCCCACTATGCCAATCGGCAATGCGATCGCGTGCCGACTGGCTTTGTTGAAACTACGCACATCCCCATTTACACATAAAGCGGAGTGTTAGTCTGGCTTAACTTTGTCTGAAAATGAGTGATCAAGAAGACCAACTGTTAATAGCAGCTGCTGCTGCAACACATTATTGATTCTGTAAGCGCACAAATTGAAGAGGAGGTTTTGATTCGACCAAGCCTTCGAAGCAGAAATAAATATCGCGGAAGTGATTTAATGAAAGAGTTAATATTAGACGATGCTGATAATATAAACTTGGAATATAGATGTGATGCTGGTTTCCGAAACTTTTCGAATGACGAGTTCAGATTTTGAAGATTTATTAAATATGATAGCACCTAAAAATACCAGAAGATACTAAATTTAGACAGGCTATACCAGCTAGCGAACGTCTAGCAGTAACTTTTGTTTTTTTGCTACAGGTGACTCCTATCACTCGCTTATGTATACTTTTAAGATTTCAAAAAGTTATTTCAAGAACTATACCAGAGGTTTGTGATGCCTTGCTCGACTCACTTAGAGATAATATTAAGGTAAGAAAAATAAGAATATCTTTTAAACTTTATTCGTTAAAGTTTATTTAAAATATGAGTAACTTTCTACAAAGTGCTCAAAATTGCATCAAGCTATTGACTGTCCTGGGTTGCTGTTGGGCTTCTGGGAGATGGCGCATTTGAAAGTAAATTTCCTTCAGAAGAAGGAGTACATGAGCCTTGATTGATATGGGGAGTGATGTGATGGTTGTATATATGGTGAATAGTTTCCATACATGCTTGGTTGTGGTGGTTGTAAATATTGATAAATTTGTGTAGGCGGTCGACACTGCTGGGGTTGCAAAGCAGGAAAATCGTATTTTCCCATTTCTGCCTCATACCGTGTTGTACTAATGATATTTTGCACCATAAATCGCATGCGCGGTTGGTAATTTCGAAGCTTGATGGCAATTTGTTCTCCAAATACTCGAACTCATCTTTTCGAATTTCATGGACTGTATTGACCTCAAGATTTGTATCGCTTCGTTCACCACAGGCGTCGTACGCTGAAATTCGCGTTTTCTTTACAAGATCTTGTAGAAGATATAGAAGGAGTAACTGAATTTTGGGTCCTACCAGTCCTTCTTGTTCTTCTATTTCTGGAGTGTGTTGTTCTTCATCCTTTTCGTCTTCGCCTTGTTGAGATGTCTCCTTTACCTAAAAATAATGTTTCATTTCAGATGCCAGCAAATGAAAGGGAATGGGAGATTGTAGCACAAGAGTTCTAGATAAATGGAATTTTCCACATTGTGTGGGAGCAATGGATGGAAACATATAACCCTCCAAGCTCCTCTGAACAGTGGCTCCTTTTAACTACAAGTCATTTTTCAGCATTGTACTATTTGCAGTTGTGGATGCAAATTACAACTTTATATATGCAAACGTTAGAACGCAAGGAAGGATATCAGATGGTGGGGTATTTAACGCAACAAATTTCAAGAAATGTATTGAAGAGAGCACTTTGAATCTGCCTTCAGCCCGTGTTTTACCGGGACGAAACGTTGAAGTTCCGTTTGTGTTTGTTGCAGATGACGCATTTCCGTTATCATATAATATTATGAAACCTTTTCGGGGTTACACGAGAAAAATTCTACAACAAGGATTTTTAACTATCGATTAAGCAGGGCACGTAGGGTGTCTGAAAATGCCTTTGGAATAATATCTTCAGTATTTCGAATACTAAGAACGCCTATGTTATTACAACCAGAAACAGCAACAAAAATAACATTGACTCTACTACATTTACATAATTGCTTAAGGAAAAATAAATCCAAAGATCTGTACAGTCCCACAGAACGTTTGATTTAGAATCTTCCTGATACTGGAGATATTACTCCAGGACTATGGAGACAACATACTACACAAATGATGAGTATTCCAAAAGTACCTCGCAGGAGCACAAATGCAGCTCAATCTGTGAGAAACGAGTTTAAAGAATATTTTAATTCTCTAGAAGGTGATTTACCATTTCAACAAAAGCACAACTAATAAATATGTTTTTTTATTTTATACATTTAGAGAATATAAAATAAACTTACCTCTGGATCTTCAGTTTGTCTTGGTTTATTTCTATCCCTCAAGAAATTGCATACTTCCATACGCGAACCATTTGCTTTCGTAGCAAGTAGTCTGATCCAGCGCCGGACTTAGTACTTTCCTTTTCTTTTTGGCTTTCTCGCGCAAAATGACTCAATAAATTTTTTATTTTTCTTTCTATTTCAATCTTTTCCACTCCAAACGAAACACTTATTTCTTAAGAACGGGTCATTTCTTATTTTTGCTTTTGTAATCTCAGTAACCGGCAATCCCACAAAACTGGACGGTCGCGGTACATATCAATTAAATTTATTACATTAGTATTTGTCCACTCCATATCGCACTTTCTGCTATACCAAAATGATGAATATCGGTGTCGTTTATTACGAATACGTCTCACACTACTGCCGTCGGCTCGGCTTCCTTTCATAAAAACCGACAACAGTCGGGTTCGGATCGGCATGCCGCTCGGCCTGCCGGCAAAGCCGCACAGCATGTCTATACTAATTGGTCGAGGCTTTGCTAAACGGCATTGCCGATTGGCATAGTGGGGATGCACCTTTACGAGTTACGACAGACCGAAGCGTGAGTACCTACTTGTATAGACGTGTTCTAGGCGCGAAAAGGAACATTTAAAACATAATGATATTATTTTTAAATATTTTCTGTTCAGTTTATTTTACCTCGTGGGCTACCTAAATCGTCTTCGCGGTCGACCCTCTTGGCCATCCCTGCTTTTAGAGCATCATTTTTTCCACTCTTCAACTTCAGAAAAGTCGTACTTAAACAGTCTTGCAACAATACAAGTAGGCATGGTGCAGTTCGACTGTGCTCTATTTTTTTGTATGATAGCTTTTCAACCAAGATAAGCACAATGTTCAACTATCGAACAAATTAATGCCGATGCAACTGTACGAAACGGCTATAACATCAAGATAAACAAAACCAAGACAAAAAGGGATGAAGTGCTCATGAACAACTAAAATATGGATGACGTGGTCATTAATGGAGAAACAATAAAACTGTGAGCGAATTCAAATACCTAGGGAGCATAATCACACAGGACGGAAGATGCACCAAAGAAATAAAAACACAATAAATATGGCCAAGGGAGCTTTTTAGAAAAAAGAAACAACTATTTACATTGAACGGTTTAACAATAGACACAACAGTACAATTTACAAAAACATACATATGAAGCGTAGCGCTATATGGGTGTGAATCGTGGACAATAGGAAAGCTGAATAAAAGAAAATAAAATCCTTCTGATGTGTAGTGCTTCAGAAAATATTAGGATCTCATGGACGCAAAGGAAAACATATGAAGAAGTACTAAGAACAATAAAACAAGCAAGGAATATTTGGAACCTCATAAAGAAAAGAAGAATGGAAATAATAGGTCCCATATTGAGAAGAGAAGGAATACTAAAACAATAATTGAAGGGAAAATAACTGAAAAACCCCAAGAGGAAGACCACGCTTACAATATCTTCAGCAAATAATAATAGACTCGTGCAGCGATAATTATAAAGAAATGAAAAGCAAGGACCTAAATCGACAAACATGGAAGACTGCAACAAACCAGTCGAAAGACTGACAACCGGGGAGGAGGATAGTTGCTGAAGACAAACCATGAACAGTAAAAGTTGGCCGGATCTAGATTATATATT
Source organism: Abscondita cerata (assembly GCA_030710515.1). NCBI lineage: Eukaryota > Metazoa > Arthropoda > Insecta > Coleoptera > Lampyridae > Abscondita > Abscondita cerata. The sequence goes on along the minus strand of JALBCR010003079.1, from coordinate 25,153 downwards.
TTTCCACATTCGCTTCTAAATGCATCAAAGACATCAGATAGAAGAAGAACATCCGTTTTAAGTGTAAGTCGTTGTATTCTCCTATGGTACTAATATTAAATGTTTTCCAAAGCGTTGGCACATGATAATAATTTCAATGAATGTATGTATGTCATTTTTCTTGGATCTTTATAAAATTCTTCAAGCAAAGCTAGTTGTTTGCAACATAGTTTATCAAAAGAACCGACAAATAAATATGAAACACGCTCTTCTTTTTCATAAGTCCAAATTTATCGTGTTTTGGGAAATAATCTTTGACAGCTCAACATCGATCATCATTTAAATTCATTGTTCGATTAAGGCTGGCGCATAAATCGTAACGAAGGGCCTAAGAACCTCATTTTCAAATATTTACTTCGTAATTTCCCATTTATATTTTTTCAACCAGATTTTGTGTTGCTATTGAGCACGAACTTGTAAAATTATGGTTATCGTGCAGCGATGAAGGGTTTTTTAACAAATATGACAGTTTGCAGTTGGGATAAAAACCACCCTTTCCTTTTCAATAGTTTAATCACAGGGACTAAATTTTTTTAGGTAAACTATTTTAACATCATTTTCTAGACGTTTACAAATACTTTAGTCCAATCTTGGCCTCGATATTAAACATATTTTGATAACTTCTTTATACGATATCGAAAAGAATAAGGTTGATAGATATCTGAGCTTATTACTGTTCCTAATCTCTCTGGTTTTAAGTGTTTTTTTAATGGATAATTTCTTATAGCGCATCGATCTTTGTACTTGAACCAAGGAAAATCGTCTTGTAAATTAGTGCATCTGTCTGCAGTATTGCAAGTGTTTTTTTCTGTTTTGTTGAGATGTTCTTCAGTTTTGGGGAGTTTGTGTAAACTATTGACAAAAGAGAGGTTATATTTCAAGTTCTTTCTGTGCTTTTATAAGTATATATGAAAATGATTGTTTTTTTTGGAAATTTATTCGTAATTTTTGATTTATCGTGTTGATTATTTGTTGTTTTAATAGTTATAAACATCTAAGACAATATAGAAAATATTTACATAGCGTTCTGTTATTGGTAGGATGAAGGATAAGTATGGGGGATTATATGGGAATTTGTCGGAACGGGTTCTAAGGCTTATATTGTTGATGTTGAAGGTGGATTTCATAAAAACCGCAAAAGGTATTCAGAAAGCTGTAATACAAAGTGGATTAACAATGGATGACTATAAAAACGTGGTGTTTCACGGTGTTAATATTTATAAAATGTACAATCATTTAAATCATACAAACATGATTGTATACAGAATTACGAAATAAGGTTGCATTGTCTCGGTATGATGATAAAAGGTATATTATACCAGGTGGTTGTGGTAATACATTAGCTTGGGGCCATTATAAAATACCGTCGTTACCATTAAATTTTGTTTTATACATTTCTTTCCGTTATAGTTATTTATATTATAAATATTAATGATTTGTAACTGTATGTATAAGTGTTCGGATATGGTTACTTATAAAACCTTTCCATATGTAATGAGGTAATATTAAATTTTGTATGTATTTCTTAACTTGTATCTATATATTTTAGTATGTGCTTTTTATGCCTACGTATTAACACTGTTAGAACGTAGTTGAATATAATAGAATACAATAGAATAAGTATTTGTTTTTATATAATACAATATATTTGTAAATTTAACATAAAATAATAAAAGTATACTATTCAAAGTAATACAATACAAATAGTAACATATGGTCTCTAAGGCTAAGCACTTCTTTATATTATGAGCTGTGACGTCAGAGGTGAGGAAGTGAGGTTCCAGAACCGGCTACCTACTCTACCAGCTTTTGGTGTTTCAGCGTAATGGTGTTAATATTTGCAGAAGTATACAAGCGTCAATTCCGAGAAGTTTAACCATAACTTTAACAAAGATGAGAAGAGAGAACACTACGGTGCGCGCCAAAGCTTTAAAGATTGTATAGGCCATCTTATGTTGTCTTACGGTATGTGTTTTGTATGTGATAATAGTACAAATCTGATTAGATTTTGCCATAATGTATCAGGTCAAAAGGAGCGTTAACATAATGCAATAAAAATGACATGTTTATAGTGTTCTGTGCAATTATTTCAGAAACCTATCGTTTCCGAAAAGTGGACAAAAAGCAACAAAACAGCATGTTTTAAAACGCCATTACAATAAAGGAGCATGTTTTAGAAAAGAATCCGAACAAGGGTTTCATACGAAATTGACGTTAATGAGGGTGAAATCAAATAATTATTTTATTAAAACCTGTACCTTTGAGAGTTGAGTCAAGACGTAGGAATTTCACAGAGATTGGACGACGCAGAAGACACTTTGGAGAGGATGTGACATCAATCTATAACCGTGCCCTTTGTTTTGTCGACGTTTCGAGCGAAAAGTTAGCCCTTTATCAAGACATGAAAGATAATGGTAAACAGTATGACAGCTCTTATCGGAAAATCCTGTAAGCATATACGTTAACATTAATACTAAATCTAGAGTGGACTAAATACAATAAATTAACAAAAATAGCGTCACAATGATAAAAACAAACGTTCTATTCGAACGAAGTAACATGTAAATGTAGCAGAACAAGTTATATGAGAACTGACGTCCCATAAATTTAACACCCAACCATTATTAATATAATTTTTGGTATATTGATTAAGAGTGTTATCGAACAAGATGTATTAAAAACTATGCAACAAACGTCAAAACCAGATCAGATTCTTTCTTTCAACCGATTATGTTTATATTTCGGCTATACCCTTATGTATTGTTTTAAGATCACTGTCAAAACCCATTGGTTTCCTGAAATATAGGAAAATTTTTCCCCATACACAAGAGTGATGTTCCTAATAATTGCAACAATTATGTCCGATTGGCATATTAAACAATGTTTGCCAAAGTTTTCGAAATGTTGTTATACAGCATAATTTATCAAAGTATTTTCAAGATATTTCGTCTAATCAACATGGTTTTCCGCTTCGTTGTTCTATCACGCCCAATCGTGCTTGTTTTTCACAATTTGATAAGAACTCAGCCCACAAGTCCAAGTAGAGATTGTTTATTTGGGTATAGCTAAGATCTTTGATCATATTACACACAACATTCTTCTTGAAAAATGAAGAACTATGTGTCTCATAGCTCACTACGGTTATTTTTCACTCATATCTTATCAGCGACCACCAATATGTAACATTTAACAATTATTCATCTCGCTCGATATTCTCCAACTCTAAAGTTCCTCAAGTGTCAAACTTAGCCCCACCTTTTCTGTTTTTGATTAGGACATATCGACAGGAAACCGGTTTAAAACCACTGTTTTTTTAAATAGGTTTAAAACCTTGGTTTGTAGAACAGGTGTAAACAACTGTTGGATTTATTGATAAACTCTTCGCATGTTGAAAAAGTGAGATTTACCTGTTAGAACACAGTAGACCAAGCTATGCGGTTCAAAACACTGCTATTTTATATCCTTTTCGTACAATAAAGGATCTAAATTAAGATGGTGACATAAAGGTATAAGATATTTGTTTCAACTAGATAAACATAGATGATATAACATAAAACTGGCTAGTCAATAGCGGGAATGAGCAAATGCGCTAAAAGAGAGAGAGAGAGGTTTACGTTGAAGAAAGTGAGATTTACCTGTTGGATCACCGATAGACCAAGCTATGCGGGTTCAAGAACACTGCTACTTTATAACCTTTTTATACAATATTCTAAAAGAATAACGCTGATAGATATGTATTTTTTCTGTATGATTCTACATCGCTTTTTTACAATATGCAGTAAGCATCAGTAAAAACACAAAATCTGCATACACCTGAAAGGTTATCTTATTTTTTAATTTCTTTAAATTTTAAATTGTTTAGTTGATTAAACACTGACAGTACCCAAATAGCAAGGTAACCTTGTAAACAAGGTTGGTGTAAGCTTGCTATGGCAAGTATGCAAGCTTGCATAAACCCTACTATAACAGGTGTGCAAGATTGCGAAAAGCAACCCTGTGTACAACCTATCAAGTTGACATACGACAAGCGTGTGACAAGGTGAGTTGACAACCTTGTGACAAGTTGACTAAACATCCTTGTGGCAAGCCGACTTAATAACCTTGTTATGAAAGTTTCTGTCAAGTTTGTAACACTGTTGTCATGCATTTCTTTATAGTAATTAATAAATACAAATAATTTATAATAGATATAATCTAAAAAATGAAATTTTACAATACATTTTACAAAATATTTAAAAGTTAAGTCAGAAGTTTTTTGCATTTGTTCGTTCTCTAAAACAAAACAAAAAAAGAAATCTTTACAATCGTTTTTTTTGCTACCTTCTGCTTTTCTAACTTTTGATTGTTGTAGCCAGTCTGAAATTAGTTCTTTAATCTTTGGCTCATTTACATCTTTATATATGCTCGGACATATTTCTAAACAAATAAATTGGCAAAACAACTGAAATTAATTGTATCTTCTTTTATTACTTACCAAGTATTAATTTGTATATATTAGTTTTAAAACTCCGTTTTCCGCGTTCTTGGTTTGCCTGTTAAAGAATACAACTCGGCAACACCATCTTGCATTACACGCTTCATTATATTGCAAATGTTGGAACGGAAATCATTTCCACCAGCAAGCATCAAATAGTCTTTCTAAAAATTCCAAAGCTAATAATCCAATATTTTATTCAAGTAAGTAGGTATTATTGGTTATGTATTTTGTTTTGAAAGAAAGAAAGAATTCATCAAAAATATGAGATCTAAGTGGCTGAACTCCCAAGGAAAATATATACAATCGATTAAATGCAAAAACAGGAAATCGGTTATTTTTTATTAATATTTAATTAACATGACTTTAATTCATTAGCCCAGCGAGGGCTGATGAATTAAAGTCGTTAATTAAATTAAATATTAATAAACATAAATTGCCGATTTCCTGTTTTCTTTTTGTATTTAATCAATTTAACAATTGAACGGCTGATCAACAATTAATTCACGTTAATATATACAATGTTATCTGTTGAATTAAGTGGTACATAAATATTTATAATAACTTACCAATTGTTTTTAAATTTAACATCATTGTGCAGTTTTCATCTACATCCAAAAAATTGGTCGATTGTGGAAGTAGGAGACCTCCAATGATGTGCGCATTTTCATCAGCTTCGGCTGTTATGGTTGTATCATTTTGAAGTAATAAGTTTATTTTATCATCTAGTTTTTAACTAATGAATATAAATCTGATACAATTGTAACAAGTTGTCCTTGTTGGATTTTAATGTTTTGATATCGTTCATCTCTAAAACATAATTACCTATAGTTGTAGGATTATTGTCTGATTCTGTACTGGAGCAGCTAGGGCTTAAAATATTCAAATTTTGAGAACGAATAAACGGGTGTGATTCTGGGACTGGTGTAGATGTTCTAATTCTATCAGGTTTCGGAGGTTCAGGATAATTTGAAACAGATTTTCTATTGGAGTTATTCCTGTTTGTGATTTCTTCCTCTTCAGAACTTTCTCCAGGGAAAACAATGTTTCTTTTCTTTCTCTTCCTAGGTTTGTCAGTTTCTCTACTTCAGATTCTATTGAAGAAGTATCTTCTGCCAGTCTCAAACGTAACCTTGCCACTTCATAGGAATCTAAACAAACCAAACAATATAAAAAGTCCACTACTTGAAATTTGCCATTAATAAGTTTTCCTGATATCATTTTAATTAGGTTTTAGTCAAAGTAAACAAGTATTTTACCAAATTGTTTTAATATACGAATTGGGCAGTATAGCCATGATTCTTTTGGAGGTTCTCGCCGTTTTAATAATTTATCTCTTGCCTCATTGGACTTGCATTTGGATAATAACAATGTCTTTGATCAGTCGTTACCCAATTCATTGATACAACTCCTGGCGCTCCATTTTCATCAGAAAATCTGACCAAAGAAAATTGGTTCCTTTCAGGTAAGTCACTAGTGCATTCCTGTTCTTCGACTTCACTCAGACATGTTCACCCAAAATTCACTGTAGTGACTGGTGTTTATTCTAAATTAAAAGAATATTATTATGATTTAAAAAACAAATGAGTTAGTACTCAAGTGCTTTTGCGTAGTATAGTAGTAAATTCTTTAAGTCTTTTCGCAAAATATTTACTCTCTTTGAAATAAAAAACACTGATTTAAAAATTCACTTACCTATCTACTTTAAAATAAAATATTCTAACCTGTTCATTGTAATTTTCCCATTGTAAAGAGTATAAAGTAAAATACATAAAATAAATTATAAACACAACATAAAAATTAACTGTAAACATTTTTATGGAATCAACTAAAATAACCTAAGATAAATGAACTAAAGGAAAAGCTACATGTCGATCTCCATATGGAAGTAAAACCATTTTCGCTTCTATGTAACTGGTATTTCATATAAATCAGTAAGTTGTGAAACGATATGTACTCCCAAAAGAGAGAACTGTTAATAAACAAATCACTAAAAAAGTTTTCAGTTTTCATGAACTTCTTACATAAAATAACCATGCAACCTAAATTATTTGAGAAAGACAATGTTGAAAACAATAACGATACTACCATCTATTAAGCAGAAGCAAGAGTTTGCTTGTGAAGTATTAATTTTAAAAGATTTTAAACTTATACAAGAAAACTGTTTTAAAGAATTACATCCTGGTAATAATGGCCCAGATGAATGTGGTTTTGAATAATATATTTCGGTAAATTGGGAAGAGTCTTCAGAAAACCATGACTTTGAATTCATCATTTCCATAAGTCTTTTCACTATTTGTTGTAATGGTTTATCGCCCTTTCTAATAATTTTTTAAATGTTTGTAAAAATTTTCAAATTTAAAAGCACTAGAAAGAATCTAGTGGACCAAAATTTAAAACATCATCTGGCAAATGTATCAACCCATGTACATTATGTGTTATAAAATGTGATCCATAAAGAGAAACAGTGTTTTTCACAAAATGTTGTAAAAGACTTTTGGCGTAATTATGGTACTTTAAGTGATACTTTTGACTCAAAAGAATAAAAATTGAAATGATAAACTTAAAAAATGGTCATACACTGACTTATAATCAGATTTTAAAACATTATGTAGTACTACAGGGCCAGTATATACCAAAAATTGACGAAATTCAGTTGCCTTCCATCTCTTTATTTCATTAAATGAACGAGGTTTTCGATTAAATTCAACTGGTATACAATGAGCAACTGAAACAAGCCTATCTGACATAGTATTTACAATGTGTGAGGAAACTTTAAAGGAACAGGTCCAAAAATCCATATATAGATCAGAGTTCGCATCACACCCAGACAAACAAGATGCATATAGTCATATGGAAAGGATTTAACAAAGTGAATGTCCTGTAATCGGATTAGTGGGGTTTCACTTGTATGAAAATCTTCATGGGATTTTTGAAGAAATTCTGCATGTGTCCTTGGAGGATCATCACACTCAGGAAAGTCATGCGGTTTAATATTCTAATACCCGATTGTTTACATTTTGTACAAGAATAGTAACCAGTGTGACCTTTAACACCCCATAATAAAAGATTTGGCTGGGGCATCGCAAATAAATCCTTTTATTTGGACGGTTATGAGACTTTCCATTTATTATAATATTTTCTCTAAACAATTTTAGTGCTTCATTTACAAACATTTCAAGAAAAATTCTACAACTTGACGGTTTGCTTTTGCCAATATAAACGCCAATTGGGAAAGGAACGTTTTAATTGATGGAATATTACACACAGAAGCTAAAATAGGCCATACCTCACAAGAACTACTTTTATATAATGGCAGTCCATCAATGCCTATAAGTAAGTTAATACTATTTACATCCTCTTTTACAATGGACCACAATTTTCTTATTCAAATTCTATTCTAAATGAGAATAATGCCCTGGTTCAACAGATATATATTGATAGTTGAAGGTGTTTTTAACAGAGACCTGGCATCGCTAGGTAAATTAAAACATTTATGTGTTTTAAAATGCACAATAATGCAGATATAGCAACATGACTCAATTTAAAATGAATTGCCCAATCTCTTAATTTGTCCTGAATATCAAAAGTTTCAGAATTATGATGATTATTTGTTTCTTCTATTTCCTCAGAAGAGTCGTCAGAAAATTGGTTTTCATTCAATAATCGAAACGCATCAAAGGATGAATTATTCTCATTTCAAATTTGATTAACACCTGGGTTGCTTATTGGTTCAAGTTCCTCATGATTTATGTAATTGAACTGACTAACATTCGTATTAACATTTAACTGTATAGAATTATTTGGACTCTCGGCCGTCCCACTAATAGAAGCATGTGCTGTAGGACAAGTTGTTTGTCGTAGCATTTTCCTCATACGTTTTGCTTTCCCTTCTCTCGATAACTCAAGATATTGTTTTCGTGGCATTGTATTGTTATTTAAAGATATATAAGTGTGTAATCTACGAACAAAAACGTTTTCAATTCATATTCTTACTAACTTTCTAGAAAATAATATTCCATAAAGCAAGTAGTGTCAACACCCAACTAGCACATACCAAAGTCAGAGTCGGTAACTTCTTGACTACTTATACATAAATGATAAACTAAAACATTCTTGTTTTTAGACTTAGGCCCGATATATTCACCTCCCTATAAAGTGTTAAGTAGTGTTACTTAGAACTTTGTTATCTCTAAACAGTATATTCACCTCTGTAGCGACAGCTGTTAAGTAAATAACGTAACTGAATAGATAAATTTACAGTTGACATGAACCACCGTTAATTCGTTTACTAGAAAGATCGTAACCTCAAATTTGTACTTTTCCTTTATTGTGATTGTGTAGTGAAGTTGTTGCAAATTAAAATGGATATCATAGATGACATAAACATTCTTGTCGAAGAAATAGATGAAGAGATTGAAGTTCGCCGTCGTCGTCCATATAACGTTCAAAATAGATTTCATCAATGGGATAATTTAAATCGGTGGGATGATGTTGATTTTTTTTCATCGTTTCCGACTAACGAAGACTTCTGTGTTAGAAACTCTACGTCTAATAGAAGGAAGATTGTCGCATCGATCAAACAGGTTAATATTGTTATTATGTGGTTTCGTCTCAAGTATATAATAATGCACAAAAAAAAAGATATACAGTTTTGTTTTAATTCATCCTTGTATAATTATGGTATAAATGAAAATTAATAATAATATATACTTATGTTTCAGAAATAAACCCATTCCACCCCTTCAACAGCTGTTACTAACCCTTCGATTTTATGCAACGAATGGTTTTTATGTGTCAGTGGGAGATTTTGGAAGGATTCATAAGACAACTACTGGACAAATTATAAAAGGGTTACTGCTGAACTGGCACAGTTGACACCTCAACTTATTTACATGCCGTCTACTCTTGAAGAAAGAATTACAAGTCAAAGAAGATTTTTGGAAATTGCTCGTTTTCCTAGGGTAATCGGTGCTCTTGATTGCACGCACATAAAGATTCAAAGCCCAGGTACGTTTTATTTATTTTGGTAATTTTCAAAAATACATATTATCCAATTTTAGGGGCACTAAATGCTGAAGTGTTCAGGAATCGAAAAGGCTATTTTTCTTTAAACGTGCAAGCTATTTGTGATGCAAATTATAAATTTCTTGACGTCGTGGCTCGATGGCCAGGTTCTTCACACGATGCCAATATATTTGACAATTCCCGGATTAGGCAAAGATTTGAGGCTAATGAGTTTGGGAATGGAATATTATTAGGAGACAGTGGTTACCCGCTAAATCTTATTTAATGACTCCTATTGCTAATCCAGAGACAATGTGGAAAATCTTTTCAACGAGTCTCAGATCAGAAGCAGAGGAGTCATAGAACGCACATTTGGAATTTGGAAGCGCCGCTTTCCATGTCTTTCCCAAGGATTGCGTTGCAGAGTACCATTTGCCCAAAATGTAATTATGGCTACAGCAGTGTTGCAAAACATAGCTAGAAACAACAAATTAGAGGATGATGCAGCATTACAATTTAATGAAAATTTCCAGAATCAAGAGGAGCCAAATGTAAATGACATTGTTGAGAACAATAATTTTTATCGAGCTGAATTTTTTAAATTATTTTAGAAACTTATAACGTAAATAAATGTGAACAATTTTCAAAAAAATTAAATTACTTTTATTTAAATTACATACAAATGAATTATTTTTCATTATAAAAAGTTAATTTGATTCTTTTAGTTTTTTTGCAATAATTGCATTTGTAATTGATGTTCTGCTTCTTTTCGGCTATCATCTTTCTTCAATAATTCCATTGCCATTGCTAATCTCGCCAACTCCTGCTGGGCAACCTTTTTCTGTAATTCAATTAACTCTTCTCGAGCGTTTACCATATTGGAATATTTGTTTTTGAATCGCTGGTTGCAGGAACATTCTTCCTCAATTTTTATTTTTCAGTTTTTAAAATATTGGGGCTCAATGACTCCATGAAACTGCATTGTTTTTAAAATTTGTCTTGTAACTATGTATAAAGTGATGGGAATATAACTTGTATTTATCGATAACATACCGGTAGCAACATTCTCACACGTTTCTAATGGCAACATCTGTTTGTGTTGATCGATTAAAGGTTCTGGCTGATGTACTTCTAATGGCTGGTGGTTCGGGTTGTAATGGTTCAAGTGAAATGGTTCGGGTTGTAATGGTTCAAGTTGAAATGGTTCGGGTTGTAATGGTTCAGCTTGTATTGGTTCCGGTTGTTCAGCTGGTGTTGCTGGTAGCATTATAATAAAGGAACTCAAAAAACGGTACAATACATTTCATGAGCAAAAAATTTACCTGCATCGGAATCATTTCCACTTGGAAGTCCCTCTACACTCAAGGAAATTAATTGAAATAATTTTTCCTCCACGGTGTATAAATTATGACTTCCCAGTACCTCCACCGGTCTTAAACATTGCATTCTTTCCCTTGACATATTTTGTTTAAGTGCTCTTTTGACACCATCATATTTCACCCGGACATTTTCTCTGTACGATTGCTGGCATTTTGGGCGTTAAAGCTTTCTGTTAAATCTCGCCAGCAATCTTCCTTCTGCTTCAAGGGAACGGCGTCTGTCCTTTTATTTTCTATTATTTTGCTCGTTTTATTACCTCGTTTACCAGGCATTCCGTCTCTACCAACGAAAAATTGTTTGAACGCTGTCTTTTATTTGCTGTAAAATAATTTGATTACATTAAAAATAAAAGGAATTCTTTTATAATGTACATACGGATTGCGTCTCCCGTTGACATTTTTCTTTCGACGTATAATCACAGAATAATAATAACGCCGAACTTCACTAATGCGAACTTATGCAAAACACTAGTGAATCTGAAGTGAAGATGCCCAAAACAGCGGAAGGCGCCTTTTAAAAGCAATGCTACCAAAACATAAAAGTGCAATATTACTGAAAAATACATTATCTCTTTCCATTTACAGCTATTTATAACTTTATCTCGTCATTTAAATGTACTATCCTCCTGTAAAAGTTGACGGTATTCAGTAAAGTTGTCAGTAACTACGGAACACATAACATACAATGAATATACCCAAAATTCTTACAGGTTACATATAAACTTAATGAACAGTTAGTTAACAGACAGTTTACTGAGGAGATGAATATACTGGGCCTTAGAATATGAAAACATTCAATAATTGATCGCGCGTTTCATGCTGTACGCAGAATGAGGTTACGTTGGTACGCTTTTTGTTAATCAAAATGAAAATTCTTTAATAATAACTTACCTCACGTTATTCTGTGCCTTAGGTATGTTATAGACTAAAATGGGGTTACTTGTTATCAAAATAACAAAAGAAAAAGCTTTATCACTTTCCTGCGTTTACTTAACACAAAGATCAACCAGAAACAGAACCAGCAGCGGAGTTTGTGGGGATGTGGATATACCCCATACCAAAGTACCCCACTTAAACTCACGCCTGTGATTTGATCTTTCATCAAGGTTTGGGTTGTTAGGTCATTGTTGTTACAAAATTGCAACAAGGTGAATGCGACAAGCTTGTTGTGTCAAGTTCATAATGAAGAAAATAGCAACGTTGTTGCAAGTCCGCCCTATCTGCAACTTTTTTCTAACGCGTATTTTGGTTGATATATTGATTAATGTTCGCTTATCACTGTTGATGAGCGGTAACTTATGTGACATTTACCATATAAACCAACATTTTAGGAAAAAAATAGCAAATTTAGATTTTCAAAGTTGGAGTTCCCACTACTCACAGCCTTACAACTCATACTAAAAAATTTGAGCCAAATAAGTTTAAAATGCAGTAACGTAACAATTTTAACAGTGAACTCCTAATAGTAATTTATATTAATCGCGGGTTCCTGATTATCCATGGTCTTTTTTTAGTTTGTGAACGTTTCGATCGGAGTGCTAAGCAATTATCTACGTATGCGAAAGATAATGGTAAACTGTGTTACAGTATAATTTTAATTTTAAACGTTATTGTGCAAATAGTTCAACATTTATGTATTGTGGGTTGCAGTCTGTTCAAAATTTTCCTCTTCTTATTTTTGCATTTTGAATCGGAAATTTGGCGCTTATCATAAGGACCTTGATAACATTCTTTGGTTACTTTTGGGCAGAGTTCCGTTTTGATTTCTCGAAAAGTGCACGGTGGACCCATGTTGGTTTAGTTTCATTAATTTGGATATTTATGGGCCATCATTAACTAAAAGTAGAATTGGCATTTAGAATAGCAATTAGAGTCCAATTCTGTAGCTGGATTTTCCAGGATTTTCGCAATTCCACATTCAAGCCACTCACCATCTTGGTAAGGTCAACTCATGCCGCCAATTTCATTTTAGAATTTCTCCTTTAGGCTTTTTATTTAGTACTCCACTTATTGCGGTTTCCACCTATAAACTAAGTACTCTGGATCATCACCGTTACACGGAAATCTTACCACCCTCATGAGCTGTCATGGTAGCTGCGAGTTGGTACCCCCTCGACCGAAACAGCTGGGCAGGCTTCACACGAACCCATAATAACATCGGGAGGTCCCCTTCTTGCAGTTGTCCCATGAAAGGTTAGACGTGATTGTTATTTATAATTTCGCAAGTAACGAAAGACGAGCTCACCGTGATGTTTTATCTGGCTAAGTTGACGGAGTAATTAATAATTCGTATTCAAAATTATACACCAGTAATTGTATTCCATGCACCTGTTAATTTTGTAAGCCATGACTGCAAGTCCAGTTCTTTTTTTGCTGTTTCTGCTGAAGAGGTTTATTAGATTGGTTGTTTTACGTATCTCTATATATATATCTTTATATCTGTATGTTATTGGTAGAAGGTGATGCTGTATAAATAATTTTATTAGACTGAATCAGTTACACTTTAATTATTATTATAAATTTTATTGCGCGCACGCCTTTCTGCATTAAATTTCTTTATTTGAGGTTAAGTAAGTAGTGCAGGTTGGCAAGTGTGGCTTAGCGTTTTAATTTTTTTTTTCTTCCAGTGGCGTAGAAATTTTTGCGGGTAGATTTTTTTTTGGGGTATTATTATGGTTTTATGTACATTTAAAGAAAAGTTGAGGCCTCAATATTCCTTTATTCTAATTATAATGGGTATAGCATTTAGTTGTAACCCGCATTACATTTCCTGCGCATTTTAGTTAATGCTTATATTTTTATTTTTTTTTTTCCCTTTACAAAGACAAAAGATTATAAGTTTAACAATCAACAGTTTAATTTAGGTGTGGTTTTGGTTCTGTAACAAATTCATTATTTGTGAATAATTATTATATGTGATTTTTTTAATGTTCTGTTTATTTGAATCTACAATAAAATGTATCTTGGGATTCTACTTTTATTTTTACCCCGTAACTTTAGCGTTACAATTTGGCGCCCAACTTTTCATAGATTTTAAGGATCCCAAAGATTTTATCTGTAGATTTAAATTTAGAACATTTCGCAGTTATAATTAGTTTTCAAAATTTTTTTTACAATGGAATTTCACATGGATATTGATAGATTAGCAAAAGACGAGTTAGAACATGAATTGAAAATTAGGGCTTAGGTTATAGTGGAACGGTTGACACACTGCGTAAAAGTTTAAGAGGGCACTTACATTAGAAAAAGCAGGAAAGCTTAATCCCGGTATTATCACATTGGATTACAATGAAGACCTACAAATATGTGAATCAAAATTAAAAGAAATTGCACAGTTAATAAAGAATTTACCTCCTGCACCTCAACCCAATCGAAAAATTGAAACAAAAATCAGTCACGTACTTAGCAGATTAGGTAACATTCCCACTGAGGACAAGAAACTATTGGAACAAAAAATTTATTAATTAGCTTACTAATGGAAACTGTAGCAGATTACTCAACTGTCTGTAGTAAAGAGGCACCACTTCATCCAGATTTTGATGCTGCTGTTCCAAAGGTAGATGTTGCCAGTTCTAATCAAAATCAGCAACCTCCCTCGACATCGAATAGTAAGTCGATCCCTGTATTCAAGTGGAACCTAAAATTTTCCGGTAAACTCAGCGAAGGTTTAAGTTTTAATGCTTTTGGAACGAGTTGAAGATACCCGAATATCCCGAAACGTAGATAAAGATCAATTATTCGACTCCGCTATTGATCTCTTTGAGGGTGATGCCTTAAGTTGGTTCAAGATGGTACGCAAGCAGGTTTCTAGTTGGGACTCTTTGGTAGAGCTGATGAAGCAAGAATTTCAACCAACTTACATGTCGGATAAATTATGGAAGCAAATTCTGGAACGAACACAAGGTGAAGATGAGTCAATTGGAATTTATGTAGCAATTATGACAAACCTCTTTGATCGAATGCCTAGAAGTATATCGAATGAATTGCGGTTAAAGGTTTTAAGGAATAATATTTTACCTTTCTATCAAGAAAGACTAGTTCTGCTGACAATTAATACCCGCTCGAATTAATTCAATATTGTCGCAGGTTAGAAGAAACTAAAATTAAAATCAGCGAATATAAACCACCACAAATCGGTCAATTATCCCTAGAACCTGATTTAAGCTATCATAGTCATTCTTCTAACTCCAATATTGCAATTCCACCTTTAATAACAGAAACAAGAGCACTTAATCCTACTAATTTTAACAATACGATGATGCAAAGGTTATGTTTTCGTTGTAATAAACCTGGTCACTTAGCGAAATTGTTATGTGAAGAACTCAATTAAAATGTTTTACTTGTGGAAAACTTAATTTCACCAAAGTCACGTGTCCGAATTGTAAAAATCAGTCGGGAAACGGAAATCAGGGACAGAATTAGGTCGGGATCTGTTCTCAAGACATAAGCCGACTATTTCAGAAATTTCTAATTCACATAATTTTAAGCAACAAGTAATTTTAGACTACATATTGGCACAGGTTAATGAAGGTGAATGTCCTTATGTAGAAGTTGTTATTTTAGGTCAACATTTTTACGGTTTATTAGATTCAGGGGCTAATAAAACTTTCATAAATGATAAAACTTGGAACATTTTGAAACAATTGGGACTACAATTAGATAACAAAGTAGTTTCTTGTACTGTGGCAAATAATGACAGTTGTATTTGTTTGGGTACTGTGACTGCTCCAATTCAATTAAAATCAGTATTAAAATTAATTGATTTATATGTTGTGCCTACCTTGAGACAGGATATAATCTTAGGAATAGATTTTGGGCAAAATGGGAATTATCCCAGACATTAGAAAGGGAGAATGGTATTTTAGTCTGACTTTAAAAATCCTACTTTTAGATAACATTGAATCCAAATCTACCCTTACCGTAGAGCAAAATGATAAACTCAATCGTATAGTTAATAATTATTTTAACAATTGCGATTCAAGTAAATTAGGTTATACAAATTTAGTTAGACATAAAATTATTGTAAATAGCCCCCATAAAACAACGGTATTACCCCGTATCCCCTATAAACAGAAAACTAATCGATTTAGAATTAGATAAGATGATAAGAGATGGTATTGTGGAAAAATCAACTAGTGGATGGTCGTCGCCAGTTCTTGTTCCTAAAAAGATGGAACACAACGATTTTGTGTTGATTTTCGGAAATTGAACCGCTGTAGTCTTGGAGATGCTTACCCTCTTCCATATATGTCGTCAATTTTATCAAAATTAGGATCCACTCGTTTTATTAGTAGTTTGGACATCAAGAGTGCGCATTGGCAGGTTGCTCTAGAAGAAAAACAGTAAGCAATTTACTGCATTTACAGTTCCTGGCAGAGGCCTATACCAATTTACTCGGTTACCCTGATGGGTTGTCTAATGCTCCAGCGACCTTTCAACGCTTGGTGGATTCCATTCTCGGCCCTGAACCCGAACCTTTCGTTTTTGTTACTTAGATGACATTATTGTGAGTGGAACCAACCTTTGAAAAACACATAGATATTTTAAGTAAAGTTTTAGATCGTCTAGCTGCTAACGGGTTAACTCTTAATCGAGAAAAGAGCAAATTTTGTAGAGAAGAGCTCAAATATCTAGGATACGTCATTAATAGTAACGGCTTATAAGTAGATCCTGAAAAATTAAACGCATTTTAGAACTGCTACGTCCCAGAGCTGTAAAAGAATTGCGTAGTTTATTAGGAATGGTTTCGTGGTACCAACGTTTTATTCCTGATTATTCAAATTTGATTTCTCCCTTAACTAACCTACTAAAAAGAATTCAAAATTTGATTGGAGTGTAGAGTGTGAAACTTGTTTTGAGAAAATTAAAGACATTTTAATTTCATCACCAATTTTATCAATTCCAAATTTTGAGGAAAAATTTTATTTGCAAACAGATGCATCTTCTGTCGGTATAGGAGCTGTTTCAATCCAATTTTATAATGATCGCGAATATGTCATTTCCTATATATCTCGAGCGCTTACCCACACAGAGCGTAAATACTCGGTCACAGAAAGGGAATGTCTAGCAGTTCTTTGGAGTATACAGAAACTTAGGTGCTATTTAGAAGGGCCTCGGTTTACAGTTATTACGGATCACCACAGTTTAGTATGGCTCGACAATTTAAAAGACCCCCAGGGTAGACTAGGTCGATGGGTATGAAAACTCCAACAATACAACTATGAAATTGTCTACAGAAAAGGCAAAGAAAACTTAGTACCTGATTTGTTGTCTCGTGCAATTCCTAATGTCAATTTACAAATCATTGAAATTAAAGAAATTTTAGATCCGTGGTATACAAAATGTTTAAATTAATTTCTGATAAACCATTGCATTACAAAGAGTGGAGAATTGTAGATAACAAAATTTTAAATTGAGTGAATTTAGAATTTCCAGAACTTCGAGATCAATCTGATTTTTGGAAACTCCTTGTACCTAAAAATCTTAGAAAGGAAGTTTTAACAAGCGTGTCACGATAATGTAACTTCAGGACATTTAGGGATATATAAAACCTTTTCCAGAATAGCACAACTTTATTATTGGCCATCTATATGCAGATATTACAAAATATGTTAAATCTTGTATTGTTTTTCAAAAACTAAACCTGAACTAAATTACCAGTTGGTCATATGACCAAATCAGTTATCCCTATAAAACCCTGGCAAATCATTAGTTCCGATTTAGTAGGACCGTTACCCTGTGAACTTCCCCATGGAAACTCAATTTATTTTTGTCGTGACAGATATTTTTAGTAAATTTAGTCTTTTATTCCCATTACGGCGAGCCTTAGCAACGAGTATTTCAAAAATTTTAGAAGAACAAATTTTCCTAGTTTTTGGCGTTCCACAATATATAAGATGCGATAATGGCGTTCAATCTAGAGTAAGAGAATTGTCAAAACTGGCAAGAAAAATACAAAGTGTATTACCATTTCAACCCCAACTACCACCCTCAACCTAACAACACTGAAAGAGGAATAGAGTGATCAAACTATGCTATCCGCAGTACGTAAAAGACGATCATCGAAAATGGGATGTAAATCTGAGCGCTTTAGGATGTGCTATGAGAATTGCACGTCATGAAACCACAGGTTTATCAACATATTCTGTAAATTTTGGGAAGGAAATGTGTTTATCGGGAAACCAATTTAATCAAAATGTTAGTCTAATGGAAGAAAATAGTAATGATGCATTAAAAATTAGAAACTTTAGAAAAGATGCGACAGTTAGCAAAAGAAAATTTAGAAAAATGTTTTGAAATTAGTAAGCGAAGATACAACTTAAGAAGAAGAGATGTTGAATACAACGTTGGTGATTTAGTCCTCAAACGAAACTTTGCGTTGTCAGATGCAATAAATTATTTTAATGCTAAACTAGCGGAAAATTTGAAGGACCTTTAGGATTAAGAAAAAATTAGTTATTGTATATACGAATTAGAAGACAAGTCTGGTGTTAGTAAAGGTCAATGGCATGTCAAAGACCTCAAACCGTTCAACGTGGATGATACGTTCAGAGACCCCTAAATTTCGTTTTGTTTTCCTTTTCCCTAGTTTTTCTTGGTGGAGGGGTTACAGTATAATTTTAATTTTAAACGTTATTGTGCAAATAGTTCAACATTTATGTATTGTGGGTTGCAGTCTGTTCAAAATTTTCCTCTTCTTATTTTTTGCATTTTGAATCGGAAATTTGGCGCTGTCATAAGGACCTTGATAACATTCTTTGGTTACTTTTGGGCAGAGTTCCGCTTTTACGATTTTCTCGAAAAGTGCACGGTGGACCCATGTTGGTTTAGTTTCATTAATTTGGATATTTTTGGGCCATCATTAACTAAAAGTAGAATTGGCATTTAGACTAGCAATTAGAGTCCAATTCTGTAGCTGGATTTTCCAGGATTTTCAAGCACTTCCACATTCAAGCCACTCTCACCATCTTGGTAAGGTCAACTCATGCCGCCAATTTCATTTTAGAATTTCTCCTTTAGGCTTTTTATTTAGTACTCCACTTATTGCGGTTTCCACCTATAAAACTAAGTGCTCTTGGATCATCACCGTTACACACGGAAATCTTACCACCCTCATGAGCCGTCGCATGGTAGCTGCGGAGTTGGTACCCCTCGACCGAAACAGCTGGGCAGGCTTCACACGAACCCATAATAACATCGGGAGGTCCCCTTCTTGCAGTTGTCCCATGAAAGGTTAGACGTGATTGTTATTTATAATTTCGCAAGTAACGAAAGACGAGCTCACCGTGATGTTTTTTTTATCTGGCTAAGTTGACGGAGTAATTAATAATACTTGTATTCAAAATTATACACCAGTAATTGTATTCCATGCACCTGTTAATTTTGTAAGCCATGACTGCAAGTCCAGTTCTTTTTTTTTTTGGCTGTTTCTGCTGAAGAGGCTTTATTAGATTGGTTGTTTTAATGCATTCTATATATATATCTTTATATCTGTATGTTATTGGTAGAAGGTGATGCTGTATAAATAATTTTATTAGACTGAATCAGTTACACTTTAATTATTATTATAAATTTTATTGCGCGCACGCCTTTCTTGGCATTAAATTTCTTTTTATTTGAGGTTAAGTAAGTAGTGCAGGTTGGCAAGTGTGGCTTAGCGTTTTAATTTTTTTTTTTTCTTCCAGTGGCGTAGAAATTTTTGCGGGTAGATTTTTTTTGGGGTATTATTATGGTTTTATGTACATTTAAAGAAAAGTTGAGGCCTCAATATTCCTTTATTCTAATTATAATGGGTATAGCATTTAGTTGTAACCTGCATTACATTTCTGCGCATTTTAGTTAATGCTTTATATTTTTTTATTTTTTTTTTTCCTTTACAAAGACAAAAGATTATAAGTTTAACAATCAACAGTTTAATTTAGGTGTGGTTTTGGTTCTGTAACAAATTCATTATTTGTGAATAATTATTATATGTGATTTTTTTTTAATGTTCTGTTTATTTGAATCTACAATAAATGTATCTTGGGATTCCTACTTTTATTTTTTACCCTGTAACTTTTAGCGTTACAACTGGATGGCGTTCTTATCAGAATATCCTGTAAGTATATACGTTAACATTAATACCAAATCTAAGTGGCAATTACAATAAATTAACAAATTAGCGTCGATTTTCCATTTTTATAATTGCTGTAACAATATTCCACCATTTTCGGAGTTACCAAATTCGGTTTCATTTCAGTTAAAATTAATTAATGTTCTTCTTCTATCTGATGTCTTGTTATTAATTGTATGTATATCATTATTACTTTGTTTCAAATATATGTCTTATTAGAATGCAATTTGACATTCCACAACGATTTTTTTCAAAATACGGAGGTCATCTTGATGCTAAGATTAGAAATAACGCTCTCTGGTGAGTAAAATTTACACTTACAAAGGGTTGATTGTAGCGAATATGGTTTTACTAAAACGTTGAGTCAGCACTGTTTTGGAGAATCAGTCTATAAATTATTAACAACAACAATAAAAACCTATTGACACATATGTTTTTAGAGTTATTATAAAGTTTCTGATATTTAAAATCATGATTGGATTTATTTGTGTTTTTATCTATATTTACACCAACAATCATATACATTATTGGAATTAACAGTTATGATGCTTAAGTGTATACTTAATTTACATTCTTTAATAGGTAATTAACGCGATTTACGTATTACAAACAAGTTGCACTATCTATCGTGGCCCATCGCATTTCCTGCATTCTGTTGAACGATCCTTGCTTATTACACCTGAAACATGTAATCGTATTGTCGCGTTCATATTTTTATTGTTATTGCAAAATTTGTCAAGACGGTGGCACAGCATGATCACTTCTGTGGATTTTTGAAAATACATGCTTTTTTACAATTTGCAACGCATTTCTACAAAACTCCCAATGTATAGAATCAGGTTGCAATTACATCTCAGTTTTTTTGTTGATCCACCACTCGCATTAACCCGCCATCGGTACCGCCTCCTACAGTCTCACGATTGGTAACGCGTTAGATTTTGTCTAACATCATTATTTTTTTACTTTATTCGTCCTATTCCTGAAAAAGTATTATTGTTGATATAGCATAGGTATTTGTCAAATCAAATTTAACAAAATAATACAATAACTTTATTTTTGTTCATATAATTTGAGAATTAACGTTCTAATGTAAACTGGTAACTTAAATATTTTTATTTTAAAAAAATGGTAAAATAATAATAATACATACACGACCCCTATTTCTGAAAGTTTTGTGAATTATTTTCATGAATGACAAAATTTTCGTCTTTCTCATGAATATAATCTCAAAATTCAAGAATAGAGGTCCTGTAAGTAAAAACTTTAGCAAACAGGACAAATGTGAAAAATAAAATAAAACTTATGAATCTTTCTTCTTGGTTGAAGCAATCCATGCAGGTCAAAAACAGTTTTATGTATATGTTCTTTTGCATACTGGCTTCAAACATCCATCACAAGATTACTGCGTAAACCGATTTTTTTCTTATTGGACAATAAGAGCACCGTGGTTTAGTGTTTCCTGTTGTAGTCTTTTATCTGAACTTTCAATTTTTTCGACCCAAAACATTTATGATTTTCTGCTTTAGAGGAATAGATAAACAAGTGACACTAGATCGTCGTATAATGTGCGGCTTGTAAGCTCTCTAGCTAAATTCGTTAGGTATAGCTCTTCTGGTTTTCTGATTTGTATTGGTGTAATAAATTATTTGGGAATTAACTCAGCCATTCAGTAAACTGCAAAATACCGTAAATGGCCATCTGTTGCTCACTCTTGTTACATTATATTCAGTCTTCATTCTATCTACTGCTCCGCCACATCTACTGCCCTTGGTAAGATTATAAAAACTGATAACTGACGGTTTCTTCTACTCTCCAGTGTTTGCATCAATTTCATCTTTCGTGAAAAGTTGATAAGATCAACACATTCTTATTCTTTTTAGGAATGTATGAAGTAGGCTTTCGTTGGAATTCATTCCCCTGCCAAACATGCTACTATGTACAGATCGTATCTTTGTATCCAAAATATTGGCGGACTTCCTCTTGTTTTTCCGTAATGTACCGACTAAGGTCAGACGGTGGTTGTTTATTAAATCATTTTCTAACGGCACCGAAGTAAAATAGTTGTCCATGGTAACATTTCTGCCAGTACCACTGCAATGCTTTAGAAGACGGGTTACGACACTGTACGCGTCATTTTTTAGTTGACTGTTTGCCCGGCATATATTTCAATATTATGCGTAAACATTCTAGCATCTACGACAGCATAAATTTTAATGCCATATTTGGCAGGTTTGTTAGCTATGTATTGCCTAAAAACATCTGCCTCTAAAGCTTCCAGCATTTCATCCACTGTTACGTAGGAGCTACAGAGTAATTTTTGACGCATCTTTCGTAAATTGTCAACCATCTGACGCACAGCGGCTAAATTATCTCTTTAGATCTCTCAGCTCGAGTATTTTTGTCATCAATCTAATATTTTGTACTAAAGCATGAAAGCGGCGTTGCAATGAAGAAGTTGCAGCATTAAATTCTGAGCTGTTCCATCTGTCGCTCACAGTTCGGATGTGTTTAAATGTTGAGCCCTCTTTGCACCTGCCAAATACAAATACTCAAGCACATCTCTCAAAATCGGTTGGCAAATTATGTTTGTTACTCCAGTAAGCCTTACTCTCTAGCTAATTGCTTATTTGTAAGTTTGTAATGTGATCAATCATTTATCGAAAAAAGTTTCCAACATTCCAAAAACATTCTTTCGCATTTTTGGCTATTCCTTTGAACTCTTCACACAAACAGTGCATGTCAATAAAGATGGGCGTTATGAGGTTCGTCTTCCGTGGCTAGAGGCCACCCTCCTCTCGACTAATTACAAATTGGCCCAAAGAGGTTAGATTCGACCATCTGCAAATTGAAGAATGATGACTTGGTTGAACAATATGAACAGATTTTACGCGAATGGGAAGCAGAAGGATAGTCGAACAAATTGGCACTTCAGATTCTGAAAGTTTTGACACAGGGCTATCTTCCGCACCGACCTGTTGTCAAGGCAAACACGACGACCAAGATTCGTCAGTGTATGATGCTTCGGCGCAGGAAAGAGGTAGACCTTCCTTGAACCATTGCTTGGAGAAGGGTCCCAATCTGATCGAACTCATACCGTCATTGATATTAAGGTTTAGAGAAAACAAAATAGGTGTGATGTCCGATATAAGGAAGGCGTTTTTACAAATCAGCATTAACGAAAAGGACCGAGAGTTTCTCAGATTTTTATGGACTGATCACAAGGAGCAAAGCTATTTTCCGTCACAATCGGGTAGTGTTTGGTTTAATTTGCAGCCCGTTTCTGTTGGGGGCAACATTGAATACCATTTATCTCGGTGCTGGGGGAAATGTGGTAAAGGTGAAACTGTTTACGGCAAGGATACAGTGGAAAGTTAAGGCACAGCTTCTATTTGGATAATTGCGTGACGAGTCTAGCTGACGAGGATTCAGCTGCAAGATTTATTAAAGAGTCGGTTGCTATTATGGCTGAGGGTAAATTCGAGCTGAGAGAGGGTGGGAGCGTACCCATGTGTGAGAGCGAATGAGACGTGGAACCCTGCCCTGTCCTTGGTTTGAACTGGTGTCCTTGGAAAGATGTTTTAACTATGAGTTCGAACCTTTTGGAAGAAGATCTCGACATTGATAAGATGGTGGTCACGAAACGTCAGATCCTCTCAACAGTACAGAAAGTCTTCGATCCGATCGGACATATGTGTCCAGCGACCTTGGCACCTAAGTTGATGTTGCAGAAATTGTGGAAGATAGAGTCAACCTGGGACCAACCGGTGGATGCGGTCGAGGCACAAACGTTCAAAGATTGGATAAGGGAGTTACATCATTTGCTAAACATTGAACTACCGCGATATGTACTGGTGGGCAACTATGACGCACGGGATATGAGCATACACACTTTCTGTGATGCCAGCCAAGAAGCATATGCGTGTGTTGTATTCGTGCGAGTAGTTCGGCATGGTAAAGTATCGGTTTTCCTGTTGGCTGCTAAAGCTAGAGTAGCCCCTATACGAAAATCCAGTTCGAAGATGACCATACCCCGTTTGGAGTTGCTGGGGGCAACGATAGGTGCTCGACTGTATGCGCATGTGAACGAAACCATAGGAAGGAAAATCAATTGTTTTTTTGAGTGATTCGGCTACAGTGATTTCGTGGATTCAGCGAGAAGAAGAATGGGGTGTTTTCGTATGGAATAGAGTAACCGAAATCCGTAAGTTGACTCCCGCAGAAAATGGCACCATTTACCGGGATCGCTGAATCCGGCCGATCTACCTTCGAGAGGTTGTTCTCCGAAACAACTGCTTGGATCAAGATGGTGGGAGGGTCCTAATGGTTATATGAAGCACAGGAGATGGCTTCAGTGGATCCAACCTGCAACGAGGATGAAATCAACGTTGAGCGGAAAAAATTGGTTACGACGCTTCTAAATTCGGGAGATTGTCGGGTTTGGCGGCTGGACTACTTTTCCAAATATGGCAAAACTGTGCGAATGATCGCTTGGATATTCCGGTTTGTCGAAAATTGTAAGCATCCACGTCATAAACAAAATGGTGAACTGACTTTTTGAAGAGCAAGCCGCGGCTGAGACATTTATTTTTAAATTGGTACAAAGGAAGCATTTTCTGATCAAAGTGACGAGAGGATTAGCGGCCTAGGTGCATTTTGCGACGAACGAGGTCTTATCCGATTGAAATCTAGAGTATCTAACAGAGAAGGCACTGAAAATTACCGATTCCTATTGTGCTTCCTTCGAAGCATTCAATGACTAGAGTCTGATCATGGATGTGCACGTCAAATCATGTCATGTTGGGACTCAGGGTCTGTTAAGTTTGCTGAGGGAAAGGTTTTGGATCTTGAGCGGTAGAAGAACGGTCAGATCAGTGATATCCAACTGCGGCATTTGTAAACGATATAACGCAAAACCGTTGGTTGTAGAGCTCCGGCATTGCCACTGGATAGAGTGCGTGACGTTCCTTTGAAGTGACGGGTGTGGACCTTGTGGGCCGTTATACTTAAAGGGTGGGGATAAAGTTTGGATATGTTTGTTTACGTGCGCTGTCTTCCGAGCGGTTTATTTAGAACTGACTAAGTCATTGTCTACCGCAAAGTTTTACCAGAGTTTCAATACGCGACCGAGACGAAGTACAATGA
>JALBCR010003078.1:0-125000 GCA_030710515.1 Abscondita cerata | reverse complement strand
AGGGGAGAAGATATGTTCCGGCTGACAGTAAAACGTATTCATGTACATAGTTTATTTTAACAGTAAAACTATTAAATATAAACTGTAGTATCATTGATTTATATACACAACTTAAATACGACAATCATAATTAAAAAGTACGTACCATTACAAAATAAGGTTACATAAACTAATATTTTATGATGCACAAAAAACCTAAACATGCACCCTGTGAGCCCCAACTTAGTAATGCATTCATATTGATTCAATGAAGTAAAAAAAAAATTATAACACTTATGATACGGCAATTACATTTATACATATATAAGTACATAGAAAGTAGACTTTAAACTTCCGTGGTGATTTCAAAAATATGTCTCCTTGTCTTTAAGATGAAAGTAAGATAAAGATAGTAACTATTTAGTACATTTTCTAAATCACAGCCCTTAATCAATTGAACAGCATACCAACATATAAACACACCACAGCTAGAATTATCCCGTTGAAGTGAATGTGGAGGAATAATAAGTTTAAAATTGAAAATGCCTGGTATCTTAACAAACAAACATTTCTTTAAATAAAGCATTGAGAAAACTTAGGTAAGTGTGACTTATAGGACCTATACTTTTGGGATCTAGAAAATATATAATATTTTGATTTACAATAACAATAAACAAAACCTAGTGATTATTACCCACATTTACAGGAATAAAAATGAAATCCTTATCATTAAAATTTAACTGAAGAAGTCCTAAGTTATTTAGGTCGTCTGAGAAATGAAGAAGTTGAGAAGACATCCAACACGGCACAATTAAAAGTTTTGAGTTTTTATGCGAGACGACAATCAAGTAATTGTCAATAATACAATCATATAAACAACCTTCATTAAATTGACTAGTACTTTGTATTAAATAATTTAATTCTGTTCTGTGCAACTTATATTCTATACTTTTCAAATGAATAGTATTTAATTTCACCATTTGGGGTTTTCTTAACTACTTTGGAAATATCTTGTTCAGGAAATGATAAAAAAATGAATTTCGTCTTTAACTTGAACCGGATAAGGAGATTGCGTTTGAAGTAGAGGTTCAACAAGTCTCATAGAATTGTCAAATAAACATTCAATTTGGGACGATTCCTCATATAACTTAGATTTTAGTTCCAACTGGTTTTGAAAATCTGTTTTTTTCAAGTTTAATTTTGAAGGTATGCGAGGAGCAGTAGTGCTGAAAATACGCCTTTTTTTGTGGGGTCATTTTTTTATTTTTCACATAAGAAGGAAATTAAAACGAGTTATTTCAATAGTTGATTCGTGAGAAGGTTCGGTACAGGCTAGAGATGAGGAAGTTATAACGTCGAGTTGTTCTCTTTCTTTAAATTCTAATGCTGGAGAAGAATTGAAATTTTGGTCGGAAGGTAACGTAGATTTATTTGGTCGAGCGGGTGGTAGAGTACAAGCATTTGAAGTATTATTAGCAACACCTTCACATTGTTTCACCAAAAGATTCAACGTTTTTAATATATGAGGTAAAAGATGAGTTTGAACTTGGGCATTTTCGAGGTACATGCTAATTTTTTCCCACTGTTGATGACAGTTGCTTACTAAATCAGATGTAGATTTTAATTTAGGCTTTACTTCGGGGCATTCAAGAAAAACAGGAGCCACGCAATCATTATTTTGGCAGTTGTTTGGGGACATATTATTGACATTAATTGAATTACCTATCGTAAGTGTAGAATGAATTTTGTGAATGTGTTTACACAATCCATCATCTGGACAACATAGATATGCATACAAAGTCCTAAACAAGAGAGAGACGTACATTTTTCAAAACAGTGATCTTCAAAATTGCATAATTGATGTGTACGTCGTACAGTATAGAAGAAAGAATCGCGACTCGAAGATTTAATTAACCACGTAAACTTTTCAATTCCACTAGAAACTAAACTGTCGTCAATTTTCATCCCTCTAATATGGCGATTGTTAGAATTTAATGTGTGAGTTGGACACTCTTTCTTAATTATTTCGTCTCTTTTTAAAAACCGTTCCTTTTCATACTCTAACAAAATGTGAACAACCGATTCTACACGTAAATTAGATTTCCGTTATAATTTCTTATTCTTGAGAACGCTATGAATAGATTTGCAATACATATTTGTATCGGTTTTTGTATGGGAGAAATTTCGATAAGCCATTGACCATTGTTCTGGACGGTTACTATAATATGTATTAAAGTATTCGATGAACTTTGGAACCGTAGATTCGTATTTTCTTAAGAATGCAGCAAGAAGCGTTTGAAAAGATTAAATATTGCGTTCCTCTACAATTGAATACACAGTTCGAAATACTTCACTGGCCAAAGCTTTATCATTGATCTTACTAAATGCTTTTTGCCCTAAATTTTTGTGTATATGCCACTTACACAGAAGATGTCTTGTGGCACTTCGAAAAACAGAAGCTATTGAATTTTTAATAGCAACATCGTCATCAGACATAACCGAATTTACTTGTAATGTGGGTTTTCTATTTAAAATACTTCTAAGACAAACAGTTAAAGTATGCTCATCTTGTTTGTTAATTATAAAAAAAGCAACCGGATAACCTTCATTAAATTCATCTGGGACCACTAAGGTAAGCAAATAAAATTGGTATCTATTAGTGGTATGTGTAGTGTCAAGACAAAGGATCCTAGCACAACCATCTACCATTATTTCCAACTGGCGCTTAGTTTGAATTCCTAAAATAAACAAATTTGGATCTGAAGGGAAATTGTTAGTTTCCCCTTGTGGTTTAAAAACTAAAATTGGATTATAGGGCTCACTTTGTAATTTACTGACAAGTAATAAAATTGAAGAAGCGTCGTCAGAGTGAAATTGCTCTATTCCATCTATACATTTTCTTTTAACATTATTAACATACCGAACAGTCATGTAATGTTCTTTTAGAGGATGAACATTTTCGTTATTTCTATTACCAGCGTCAGAATTTAAAACTTTCACTATTTGTCGTGACTCTACTCCAAGTTGTAAAGAATTTAATACAAAGTTTCGCACAGATGTGGGATACGGGTGGTAATTGATATTTTTAAATTCCAATTCGTGATTGTGACTTTTGATGAATGTTACACAAATTTGAGAGGTTTTAGGAAATTCTCTCACTAACATACGACTGGGACATATAATGAGGAACTCTACTTACACCAACCTTTCTACAAATTTTTCTAGCAGCATTTTGACGAGCCTGAGGATTATCAAATTGGCAAACATAATAATGATAAGATTTTTTATTACTTTGATCTTTCACCCCTTTTTTTGTATAGTAGCTAAAAGAATCTCTCTCTACTGTTTCCTTAAATTCCATAAATTTGGACCAAGAGTCAAATGTGAGAGACTCCTTTTCCAGGGCCACGATATGAGACATCTCTAAATGTTGGATCATATCTGTACGATGAAAAAATTTTAGTTCACAACCTGGTTCCAAACAAACCTCACGGAACACCTTATTAGAACATGTAAGAAAATGCCTATTTAACGTTCGTTTGTGGACTAATGAATTACTATTTTCACAAGGAACCTTATACTCACCACCAGAACAAATTTCTTTTAAATGACGACTTAAACTTCTAGCGTGAGCAAATGATTTTCTACAATTTTCACAAATAAATTGTGAACCACCACCTTGAACGTCATAACAACAATTTTCTTTACAACTCAAAGCCCTACAAGATGGATTCGTTGTTGTTAGTTTCAGAAACAATTTTCGATGATTTTTGGTTGCCCAAAGCACGAGAAGAGACACTACTCATTAATTGACATTGATTGAAGCTTGTAACTGATTTGAGCTTGGATTTGAGGCTATTGAACGTAGGAGTGGGCACTGACCGAGAAATAAAAGAGGTATTTAACTTAGTAGGTTCATTAGAAAGAGCGACTACCTTGCGAAGATCTACAGAATTGTTAGGTAACAACAAAATTTGACGTTCGCAATTAATTGTCGATAAAGCATGTGATGAAATGATTGCCAGAAACTCTCCTGACAAACAAAGACCGGAGATTCCTCAGATAATTTTAAGACAATTTAACCCAATTCACCTAGTCCGAAAATGCTTCTTAAGGAAGCTAGAGCTCTTTGAAGATGGCGCTTGGTAAAGTAAAAAATTAAAAGATAAACTTCGCGAACTGACAACAATTTGACAATGAAAAATGTAGGTATTACTTTTGTTGGCAGTTCAGAGCCAACTAGTGCAAAAAATATAAATTTAACTTTAATGACAAAAAAACAAAAAATTTTCTATTTTTCTAGAAAACGGTGTATCCTAATGACTTAAAGTAAGAGTACCTTTTAGTACTAGAATACCTGAAAATTTAATAATCTAGTGTCACAAATGCTTAAAAGTTAAAAACAAAAAAGTTATGATTTAAAATAACCGTTGACCTACCCAAAACGGACGCCTATGACCGGTACTAGAAATTCGAAATTGATGGAATCGATTCATCTCTGAAGGTTAAACAAGCATACCAGTTTTTGCTTTTCTAAGTAGAAGCGTTCTGGAGATATTTAAAAAAAACTATTTACAAGGCGCCATCTTCAAAGAGCTCTAGCTCCCTTAGGAAGCATTTTCGGACTAGGTAAATTGGGTTAAATTGTCTTAAAATTATCTGAGGAATCTCCGGTCTTTGTTTGTCAGGAGAGTTTCTGGACACCCTGTATAATGATAAACAATTAATAGGAATTGGAAAAGGAGAAAATTTATATAAAATTAGTTTTAAGCTATGTAATAATGAATGTTTAGTAACTGAGACCACTAATCGTAATGTAAGGAATTTATGGCACAGCCGATTTGGTCATTTAGGCTATTCAAATTTAGACAAATTAGTTAAGAAAGAGATATTAAATGGAATTACAAATTTTAAAAACGACGGAATTGAATTTTGTGAATCATGTGTGAAGGGAAAAATATGTCGCTTACCATTTAGTCAAAGAACAAGAAGTACTAAGATTTTAGGAATCGTACATACTGACGTGTGCGGACCTATTACTCCGGTATCGCATGATGGAGGTAAAAATTTTGTGTCATTCATCGATGATTATTCGCCCTTCACCTATGTTTATATTATTAAAGAAAAATCTGAAGTTGCAGAATGTTTTAAAACATATGCTAATTTAGTTCAAAACAAATTTGGTACTAAAATTGAAGAGGTTATTTGTGATAACGGAGTTGAATATTTGTCAAACAAATTCAAAGAATTTTGTCGCAACAATGGAACTTTTATTAATTATACCGTGCCTTATACCCACGAACAAAACGGGAAGGCGGAGAGGTTTAATCGGACTGTAGTTGAAAAAGATAGAGCAATGATAAATGAATCAGGTTGTCCAAAATCATTTTGGAATGAAACCATATTAACATCGACGTATATTATGAATAGGAGCCCTGAGGGTGTAACTAATATGACACCATATCAAAAATGGCATGATGAAAAACCTAATGTAAAATTTAAGAATATTTGGTTGTTCCGTATTCACGCACATTACTATAGAGATAAATTTGACTCAAAAGCCCAGAAATGTATGATGATAGGGTATGCGCATAATGGTTATCGATTGTGGAGTTTAAATAGTAATAATAAAAGGAAATCACATCAAGTGACGTTATTTTTAATGAAAATGAGTTTCCGTTTAATAAACCAAATCAATGTGATCAATTGAGTATTGTAAGTGTAGACCCAGATCCTAACCAAGATATAAGTGAAGATGAAAAATTTGTAACCGCTAATGAAAATGGAGTTGAAAATTTTGTTACTCCTAGTACGAGTGAAAGACCTAAATGCAATTTAATATCCCTAGAAAATATGGTGATTATGAGATATATGCAGCCTTTGACGCAATCTCATATGTTGAAGATATCCCAAAAAATTTAGCGAAATTGAATATAGAGAAGATAAAGAACTATGGCTAGGGGCTATCGATCGTGAATTAAAATCTTTAGAAAAGAATAAAATATGGGAAATAGCTAATGCACCACAGAATGCAGAAATTGTTGATACAAAATGGGTTTTTGCGCACAAACAATTTGAAAAGGATAAAGAAGATCAATATAAAGCTAGACTAGTTGCCAGAGGATTTTTACAAACGAATTTTGATTACGATAGTATTTATTCCCCAGTGGCAAGATCGTCAACTGTAAGAACTTTGTTGTCAATTGGTAACCAAATGAATTATTATTTTTCTCAGCTTGATGTAAAGACAGCGTTCCTGTATGGAAACTTAAATGAGGAAATATATATTAAGGCCCCTAAAGGTGTATCTTGTAAAGAAGGATCAGTATTTAAACTGAAGAAATCATTGTACGGCTTAAAGCAATCTGCTAAATGCTGGAATGAAAGATTTAACGCATTTTTAGTAAATTTAGGATTTAGTCGCTCAAAAAATGATGGTTGCTTATATTCCAAAGTTTTAAGATACCATTATTTATATTTTAATATATGTAGATGATATAATAATCAGCGCAAGAGACATAAATTTAATTGAAGTTTACAAGAAGAAATTATCTGACGAATTTGAAATAAAATACATGAACTTAAGTATTTTCTTGGTCTTGAAATCAATTATGATAAAGATGAAGGAACATTGAAGTTAAATCAAAGTGCATATATTAAAAATGTTTTAAAGAAATTTAATATGATAACTGTAAACCTTGTTCAACGCCAATAGATTCTAAATTAAAAATTGACGTAGTTAAAAATTCTGAAGTATATAATAAACCTGTAAAAGAACTGATCGGGTGGTTAATGTATCTTACGTTAAATACAAGATCAGATATAAGTTTATTTGTAGATATCAGGACAAGAATCGTGAAGCGATTTGGATCCAACTAAGATATTTAAAAGGGACAACTTAATATATAAACGTTAAAAGTGTGATACAGAAAATATTTTGATTTGTTACGTTGATGCAGATTGGGGACAAGACCCATATGATAGGAAATCTGTAACAGGTTATAACATAAAAATATTTAGAAATTCCGTGTCGTGGGTCACTAGAAAACAAAATTGAACAGCCTTATCAACAACTGAGGCAGAATTAGTAGCTTTGTGTACTTGTACTCAAGATGCTTTGTGGTTTAAAAAATTATTGTTAGATTTTAAATAGTTAAATAGTATTACTATAGTAAAGAATTCAAACAATAATAAACGAGTAAAACATATTGACTTAAAATATCATTTTGTAAATGACCTATCAATAAGAATGTAATTTTTGTTAAATATGTTGA
Source organism: Abscondita cerata (assembly GCA_030710515.1). Taxonomy (NCBI): domain Eukaryota; kingdom Metazoa; phylum Arthropoda; class Insecta; order Coleoptera; family Lampyridae; genus Abscondita; species Abscondita cerata. The sequence continues at coordinate 117,747 of JALBCR010003078.1, read as the reverse complement.
AACTGTAAATCAGGAAGCTGATATGTTAACGAAACCTATGGATAGAATTAATTTAAATAAATTTAGTAAGTGTTTTGGTTTAGAATAGGATTAGTTTTGTGGAGTTATGTTTTTATTGAGGGGGAGTGTTGAGTTTTTCAAAAATATATAACTGTGGCAACACTGTAAGGTAGAAACTAAGGGTGTGGTCGAGTTGTATACTTAGACACAAAAAAAAATGTTAATGTTAAAAACATATGTATGAGTTATAATATAAGGAACTTAAGAATAAAGGTGTTTTATTAAGAGAATTTCAACAGAATTAAGCAAGTTTTTGAGGTCCAAAGTAGTTCATATTGGCACTAGAATTTTCATCGCCCTGTACATGAAATTCGAGTTTCCATTCATATGTGAGTTATTGTAACGTATCGCCAATTATCACAACAGATTAAGAACTAAAATATTGATATCACCTTGAGATATGAAGGATAACAATTTAACATGTTTTTTTTCAAAAAAATTCCTATAACTAAAAACCAGTCATTTTTGGATATGTTTATTAATTAAACTACACCTTAAATTTTACGTAGAATTTGAAAATGAAATAAAAAATAGTATGTTCCTTTTAAAATAAGAAAGTTGACAGCTACTTCCGTTACAACCGGAAGTGCTGTATTAATGAAAATATTTTATCTGAGTTCAGTGATGTCGAAAACAGACGCAGCACTATTTTCAGAAAATGAATAGAATTACTTCTCCATATACGTTTAATGTACGCTCGACCCTGTAGAGTAATCCAGAATGCTGCAAATAAATTTCAATATGGCGAAGATGGGGCATACAAATAGTTTGTTTCCATTCAGTTATTAAAGAAAGTTCTTCTTTACTAACGTTTATTAAAGAAAATAAAGTGGAAAGTGTGTGAAATGCCAGCATTTTGTTGCGTTGTCGGTTGTGGAAGTCGCGGTGAAAGAGATGATGTAAAGTTTTACCCTTTTCCAAAGTGCTTAAACTTTAAACATAAAGAACAGTTAAACGAATTGTCTAAGGTGCGACGTGCGAAGTGGATAAATGCAATTAAAAGAAAGGACTTGACTCTAAATTAAAAAATGCTACTGTATGTAGCAAACATTTTATTAATGGTTAGTATATTAGTAGTTATATGATGCCGATCCTGGACCACATTGGAAGTGGTCTAGGATCGGCATCATGGTTTCGGGAAGATCGGGGCCGATCGTGGGGCAGATCGTGTGGTCTAGAATCGGCATCATGGTTTCGGGGAAGATCGAAGGGAAACATCAAGAAATTCCGTTGTTCTAATTTGTTTGGTCTAAAAGCGGCAGCATAATGTCGGGTATGATCGGAGTAACGAGTGGCTAAGTGGGGACGTGGGTTAATATAAAGGTGGCATTTTAAAAGATATAATATTAGTTTCATATTGATATCAATTTGTTAAAACGTAAATTTTAAGATAAGTGTTAATTTGAAATGGCATTTTTCGCTGACTTAAACACATCAACTCATTTATTGCCTTATGTAAGTGCAAGAAGCTTACCAATAGGGGAGAAAATTAAAGTAAAATCTTTTAGTAAAATTGATGGTAAATTTGGTGAACAAGTGCTTGTAGAATGTGGGGATTTTAAGACACCTCTTCCTCAACGATTTACTTCAAAGTTTTCTGTTGAAGACATCAACAGGATTAACAGGCAAATACAATTATCGAAAAAACTATCTACCTCGTTAGTAAAGGAGCTGTTGGTCCAACAACAAACATTGAATTTGTTGAAGAATGAACAAAGAGAAAAAGCAATTAAGAAAAATTTATAAGTTAAGATTAAAGTTATATATAAAATCATTAAAGAAATTATCACATGAAATTAATATGTATGAGGTTTATAAAGCTTTAAATAATGTCAAATTAGAGTAAAAATATACTTATTAAAAATAATTATTGTTTTCAATTTCCTTAACCTACTTTTTATTTTATTCTATAAAATATATGTAACATTTAATATTATTTAAATAATCTTTGATAGTTGTATGGTTAAGATGCCAGTATCAATAAAATTTCCGTGTCCAATTTGTAAAGGAGAAACTGACTTAGAAAATCAAATGTGCCTTATGTGTTCTCTGCAAGATATTATCAAATCTCAAGGTGGAAAACATTTGACATCATATTTTTTAAAAAGACGCAAAAAAATAAACAAATTTATGAATAAAACTTATTACAAAGAAGTGTGCAGTCTGTAACTATGACCGAATATAAACACACAATGAAAAGTATTGTGAAAAGCAAGTGACAAACTTTAACATCATACTTTTTAAAGAAGACGTTAAAATATAAAACAATTTGTGAACGACATTTATTAGAAAAAAACTTGCACAGTCAGTTATAATGGTTAAGAATTATAAACACGTGCGATTTAGTGAAAAAGTTATTATATATTATTTGAATGACACACAAGAAGACAGACGGAATTATGATTTAGTAGACAAAATGCGATTTCAGAACAGAATTAAGACAACTGAACAATTACTTACTTCTGTTTTAATAAATAAAATTAGCAAAATAAAAACCTTTGTAAAGAAAAAATTTTGTCAATAAATTGAACATTTTTATTTATCGATGTGTTTTTTAAATGAACTCTTAAAGTTAACGTCTAAAATAGACTCATTTATCATTGAAAATTTTACTAGTTTGATATTGCATCATATTAAACAAATTATGCTTGTTTTGTAGAGAAAAGATGATCACTTATCAAATTAGTCAAGATAAATTACTTTTTCAAGATGTTAAATTCAGTTGTTATTAATTTAATAATTGTTTAAAAATTGAACCTTTAACTATCAAAACAATCATATGTAAGTTTTAAATGGTATAATACTTTACTATTGAGGGTCAATACAAATTCTTAAAAGTTTGAAGTCGGAGTCATGCGTATCTATAAAACTGGGTTTAAAGAAATTGTATTTTATAGTTTTTCTTTAGGTACTGAATGTTTAAAATGTTAAGTTATCCTGCTTCAAATAAACAACACAAAAAGAATTAAATTGTTTATTAAGTATAAAATTCTACAATAAAAATAAAAAATATATATATATATATATAAACTTAATCTAAACTAAAACCTAACCTTCTACCGTATTCTTTACATTTTCTAACATCTAATAAACACTTATTTCTTTTAACGCGTATTATTTTTTCTTTTTTTTCTAACTCCTCCAGTTGCGCCCGAAGATTATTTGCTTTGATTTTTATATTAGAGTATTCTTTTTGAGTTTCAGAATACTCTTTGGACACGTTTTTATAAGTTCTTCTGATGTTTTGTATAAACACCTTTTCATGGTGAACCACCACCCCAACAAAATCATCGTCACTGTCGCCCTGGCTCGCTTCCATCACGTCTTCGTTTATTAATTTTCGGAGATCTTTTCCCTCCCTTTTCCGACTGCTGGAAATACTGATGGGGTGATTTCAACCTCCATCTCTGGTTGTGAGCAGCTAATGATTGATGATATATCATCCCAATCAACTGACTGTAATAATAACAAACAAAAATAAATAATCTATTTACAATTTCTTAATAAAATGAATGAACAAAAATTAATAAGCATGATTTACCTGTTCACGATTTATTTGAATGATCCGCCCGTTATCTTCACACGGGGGTCCGGGAAATTGCTGATTATATAAAATAAATTGTTAAAAAATAATAAATATAACAAAAATACTTACTTTATACCCAGCGGGAATAGATATTAGGGGTGGTGGTTGAGTTGGTGCTAAATCCATCCTTGGCTGTAAAAAGCATTAGTTGTTAAACAATGATAAGTAAATTATAAATCATTAAAAATTTATAATTAAATTATTCAATACAAGAAAGAATTAACAAATAAAGTACTTACATTGAGCACAACGTTATCCAACACATTAATTTTTTGCGAATTTTTTTTTAAACTTAATAAACTTCTGCTTGACATCTTTTTACGATTAAAGAACGTTAATGAATGATAATAAACTTCCTTTTATGTAAAAAAAAGCTTTAAGAAAGGAAATGATTAATCATTTTTTTTGCAATCAGTGCAGTTTGCAGTTTCCATAGAAAAAGCTGTGCTTGCTTATTTAGCATTCTAGAAAAAGGTTGAATACTTAATGAAATTTGCCATTTGTCATTTTAAAATTTAAATTTGACTTTCCCAAAAATTTTAAAAAAGCACTTCTAAAATGCAGGAAATGGGTTGTAATTTGACACCTTAACCCCAAAAAGTCACGCTGCGCGTGGGCTGGTTTTGCTTGCCCCTTCGGGGCAAGTAAACTATATACGTTGTTTATATTATGGATAACCTGTTTTTTACGCAATTACATTTTAAAACGTTTATTGTATATAAACACTAAATTTATCTTATAGCGTTTAGATACACTTAAACACTTATAAAAGTTTGATTTCACTCTTCCAATAATTTTAAAAAACGCTTCTAAAATGCAGGAAATGGGGTTCAATTTGATTCTTCCAAAAATTTTAAAAAAGCGCTTCTAAAATGCAGGAAATGGGTTGTAATTTGACACCTTAACCCCAAAAGTCACGCTGGGTGGGCTGGGTTTTACTTGCCCCTTCGGGGCAAGTAAACTATATACGTTGTTTATATTATGGATAGCCTGTTTTTGTACAATCTATCTATGTATTGCTATCTGATATTTATGATTGATTAACTTTATGTCAATTTGCAATACTTAATTTTAATTTTGATTAAAGCATACAAAATATATCCTTATTTAATCGTTTCATTTTTCAACTTATTTGTATGTTTAGGTAATTAAAACAAAAACATAATTTTGAAAGGTTTTTATTAATTTCTTCCGAATATAAAACCATTTTTATTTAAAATTAAATTTTTTGTAGCTGCGGCACAAACGGCTGACATGGCTCTTCGTCGTCCCAATATTCTTCAATCTCCGGAAGAGGTGCATTCTGTTGTTTTTGTGTTGAATGGGAGGCCGTTGCTCTTCTTGCCTTTCCCATTCTTCTAGTTTTTTTAAATTCGGTTTCTTGTTTGGCCCGGGTCTCTTCCGGATGGCATTTATATAGATGTTTGGCCAGCCGGTGCCGCAGCATTACGTGAAATGGATGATACGGACATACCACCATATCTACAACAAAAATATAAATTTAATCTACAACTAACAAACATTTTTTTTATATTACCTTGTCCTAGTTGGTTGTTGTTGTTGTAATAGTTAGTAGCTGACATATTTAATAATTTATAAGATAAGTTATGAAATGTTAATGGTTTTTGTGAGAGATTGTTCAAATATATTCAAGTTTCCCTTCCAATTTTATCCCTACTACATTTTGTTTTCTTAGTTCGTATATACGCGCTGATTGGGGATATTACTAGTTCGTGTTATTTCGGAACAATAATTTACTTTGGTGTTTTGATATAGTACATTTATTATTTTGTACAATGACTGAATCTCTAAGCAATACGTGCAAACAATACTTGGTAGTGTTACGAAAATACATAGAAAACATAAAATCTGTGAATGAAGTAAATAAACTTAAACGTCATATTAATCATACTATAAATACACTTCGCAAAGCTATTAAAAATGAAATACATAAAAAAATATTTTTGAATCTTCTTCTTCTATAGAAGCAAGTTTATCATATTTAAAATGTTACCGTTTGAAACTTAATGAACTAAAAAAAATTGCTAATAAAATCCGGTAATGGTTTAATAAATGTTAACCCTAAAAAGTGTAATGTGAGTTGGGAAGATGTAGAATCATGTTTCAACAATAGAATTCGTACAGGATTTATATCAAGTATTAACATAAAAGATCCATTAACTTTTTAAAAAATCTTTCAAATGCTTTAATTTGAAAATTAAACAAGCAGTTAAAGAATCAATGTTAAAAGTAAATGTCATTTTGAGTGCTAATTTTATTAAACCTCAAACGGGAGAAATAAGTTTAAAGACGTTTTGTACTAAGAATAATGTCATAGATCCTACAACCAATTTGAAACAATGGTATCAGGAATATGTGTTTGATAAGCTTTCTGCAAAATTAGAAGAATTTTCTGAAAAAGATAGCGGATTGGCTTTGTATGAGCTTTTGGGATTAAAAGTAAATATTAATAAACACGATCCTCTTAAAATAGGTTATTCAACATATGTATCGGTTCCAGATTATATACAAAAAAAACGTGCTGTTATAAACATTAACAACAATGATCCTTATTGCTTTCTTTGGTCTATCGTATCCGCTTTGTATCCGGTTAACGCACATTCCGATAGAAAGTCTTCGTACCCACATTTTCATGATGTTTTAAATTGTGATGGTATAACTTTTCCCATAACAATAAAAGATATAAGAACTTTTGAGAAGCTTAACAATTTGTCTATTAATTTGTTCAGTATTGAAAATAATAAAATTTTACCTTGTTCGCTTAGTCCTGTTAATAAAAGTAATGTTAAAATTATAAATCTCCTTATGCTTCCCTTAAGCGAAGCAAGTGTAAATGAGTTATCTGACTTACACCTTTGCTTCCATTTTACTTGGATTAAAAATTTATCTGCTCTTTTGTCAAACCAAGTGTCATCTCATAAGCATAAGATTTTTATTTGTGAACGATGTTTAAATTATTTTACAACTCAGGATATTCTCGAAAAACATAAAAAGTATTGTATTAATTCAAACGAGTGTTCCATTACGTTACCAAAACAAAAGGATAAATTCTTATCATTTAAAAATTATCGTTTTCAAGAGAAGGTACCGTTTGTTATTTATGCTGATTTAGAATGTATTTTAGAGAAATGTAATGATAACGAAGCTAAAAATAAAAGTACACCATACCAAAAACATATACCATTTAGTATAGCTTATTATTTAAAATGCTCTTATGATGATTCTTTTTCCAAGTTTAATATGCACCGAGGAATTGATTGCATCGATTGGTTTGTATGGGAATTAAAAGACATAAGTCACATGTGCCATGAACAACTTAAAACGATTGTTCCAATGGAAAATCTCAATCCACAACAAAATCAACAATTTTTAACTTCTGATGTGTGTCATATTTGTAAAAAACCGTTTAAAGATAAGCAAATTAAGGTTCGAGATCACAATCATCAAAATGGAAAATTTAGAGGAGTTGCTCATCAAGGGTGTAACTTAAATTTTAAAGATGAGCATTGTATTCCGGTAGTATTTCACAATTTAAGTGGCTATGATGCACATTTCATTATTAGAAAATTATCTACATTGTTTGAAGGAAGCATTAAATTATTACCAATAAATAAAGAAAAGTATATTTCATTTAGCAAGTCTATACCTAATATTAGTATTTCGCTTAGGTTTATAGATTCATTTCGTTTTATGTCACAAAGTTTAGATAAACTTTCTTCTAATTTACAAAATGATCGTAAAAACATTGTTAAAGCTTATTGTAAAAGTTTAGAAGAATTTAATTTATTAAATAAAAAGGTGTGTTTCCTTATGACTATATAGATTCATGGGCAAAACTAGAAGAAAATTATTTACCACCTAAAGAAGAATTTTATTCTCAATTGCTTGATGAAAACATAAGTAATGAAGATTATAATCATGCTGTAAATGTTTGGAAAACTTTTGGAATCCAAAATCTAGGTGAATATTCTGATTTATATTTAAAAACTGATGTACTTCTACTAGCTGATGTATTTGAAGCTTTTCGAGAAACGTGTTTAAACACGTATACCTTAGACCCTTTACATTATTATACTGCACCGGGATTAACTTTTGATGCTATGCTAAAGACTACAAAAGTTTCGTTAGAACTTCTTACTGATGTCGATACCGTTATGTTTATTGAGAAAGGAATTCGAGGAGGTGTTTCACAATGTTCTAATAGGTATGCAAAAGCAAATAATAAATACATGCAAGAGAAATTTGATATGAATAAAGATAGTACATATTTAATGTATTTTGATGTTAATAACTTATATGGAGCAGCCATGTCTCAATACCTTCCTTATGGAAATTTTATATTTATGAATAACTTTAATATTCAAGACATTTTAAATACCCCAGATGATTTTGCTTTTGGATATATATTAGAATGTGATTTAGAGTATCCGATACAATTACATAATTTACATAGTGATTTACCACTAGCTCCGGAACATATGATCCCTCCAAACTCAAAAACTAAGATAAAAAGTTATTATTAACCTTATTTCCAAAAAACAATATATCCTTCACTACAGGAACTTAAAAATGTATTTAAGACTAGGAATGCAACTTACAAAAGTTCATAGAGTACTTAAATTTAGTCAGTCTCCATGGTTAAAGGAATACATAGATTTGAATACAAAATTGCGACAACAATCTAAAAATGACTTTGAAAAGGATTTTTTAAGTTAATGATAAATGCTATATATGGAAAATGCATGGAAAATGTTAGAAAACATAGAGATATCCGTTTAGTAACGAAATGGGATGGACAATGGGGGTGCGGTCTCTTATTTCAAAACCAAATTTTCATAGCTCGGTTGTATTTGATGAAGATATGTTAATTGTTGAAATGAATAAATTGGAAATTTGTATCAACAAACCCATTTATGTGGGATTTAGCATATTAGATGTTTCAAAAATTTTTCTTTATGAATTTCATTACGACTATATTTTAAAAACGTTTGGGCAAAACACAAAATTATTATATACGGATACTGACAGTTTAATTTATAGTTTTAAAAATATAGACATTTATAAATATATTAAACAAGACAGTTATCGTTTTGATACTTCTGACTATGATACTAACAATGTTTATCAAATAGAACAAAAAACAAAAACAACCGGGATTAATGAAGGATGAAAATAATGGAAAACTGATGCTCGAATTTGTAGGACTTAGATCAAAGATGTATTCTTATATTATTGAAGAGGGAACTACTACAAAGTTAATAAAAAATCAAAGGGTTGTAAAAATCATCTATCAAATCCATAACTTTCGAGGATTACAAAAATGTTTGTTTAATAAAAACTTTTGAAACTCTTCAACGTCTTATTAAATCTAAACAACACAACGTGTTTTCAATTAAACAAAACAAAATTGTTCTTAGTCCTTATGATGATAAACGTGTACTCATTTTCAATAGCAGCGATACAAGACCATGGGGATATCTATATCATGAATGCAAATAATGTGTTTGGTGGGGGCACAATTATAAAATCATAGCGCGTATGTTATGATGTGTATTATAATTCTAGAGTGTACATTGTAATCAAGTTTCTACAAAACAATAGATACAATGTTTAAAATTGAGTTAGAAGCACAAGAAGCAAAAGAAAAAATTTATGAAGAACATCTTAAGAATGCAGTCCGCTCCAGTATCACAAATTCTGCAAAGAAAGCTTTTGTGTATTTAATAAACAAAGAAGACTTTGTTGTTCCAAACGATATCATGTATTTTACAGCATCACATGGAAGACACTTAACTATTTCAAACATATGTTTACTTTTAGATAAGAGGAGAAGTTTAGATAATTATGTTAACAATATTATAAATATTTGCAAAACAGAGCAGTATGAGTGGATAAATTTAAAGAAACTTGATGAAATTTTGGAATTTCATAGTTTGGAACGCAATATGTCACACAAATTATATATTATGAAGCTACTGTCTGGATTTAATATTAATAATGTTTGTATGACAGACTACCCAATTAATAATATTATTAGAAACCATAAAGATATTAAATCATGCATAAATGAATTTATTTGTAAGTCGGCGTATTTGGCCGACAGTAAGATTTTAAAAAAAATTATTACAGCACTTATCTGTAAAAACATACCCTTTAAATTCAATTCTCTAGAAAATCAAGAACATTCTGATATATTGTTATGGATACGAGAAAACATCGAGAAAGGAAAACAAATTCCCGAAGCGATATTGGGTTGGACTTGTGGTCCGGATTCTGGAAGATGGCCTTCCTCGGTCATGAAGGATTATGAGGAGACTTTATCATTATTAATGTTAATTTCAAGTAAATAAAAATAAAGAAATTTGGTTATTTTGTTTTATTTTAAACCCTAGAATACTATACAACAAATACAAAATTTAACATATGCACAGTTACTATACTAATGATATAACATTTCTTATGGGAACATATTTAACAATTCTGTCATGAAGTATTAAACAATATGCTGTTGTTTTATCAGGTATATTTACATTTGTTTCAAATTCAACTTTTATATCCACAGGACCTTTTTGAGTTCTTCTTTTGTTTAGAACAATCTATAACTACAATAGGAGCATATGTTTTAAATTCCTCTGGTGTAAATATAGGTTCGCTTGTTTTGTAAAGAAATGAAGGTTGAAATCCGGCAAACATTTCATATAACAGTGCGTACTGATCTTTTCCAAAATTTAAATTAAGATTATCATAAGGATATGCGGTATCATTGAGAAAAACCTTAATATTAGTTAAGTTACAATGATCGAAGCGACTGCAATCTTTAGTGGTATTATTTTTTCTATCAGTTTGAAAACCAAAAATTATACATTGAGGTTTTTCTACAGAAGTCTTAATAGCCCAGGTATGGTTTTGTGTCTGTGGCAATACAGGATATTCATGTAATTCTCTACTTCTAAATGGAATATATAAATCTCTAGCGCTTTTAACAATATCTAACAATTTTAATTGTTCTTTAATAGAGACAGATACATGTGGAACGCGCCATATTATCTTATGTAGTTGAACTTTAACTGATTTTGTTTTATCATCTAATACTAAAGCATTATTGTCTGTACTACTGCGAAGCATTACCAATTCTTGTCTGCAGTTAATTACTATTCTTTTAAAATCTTCACATAATCCTAAAATCATATGAAGAGGTACAACAGCTTCAAAACTACCAGTTGCTCTGTCCATTAATGTTGAATTACCTTTTGGAAACCAACCACCGTTTTCAAGAGCTCTGCTTTCCCCTTGATTGTAAGACGCGTAGCCTTTTAAAACAGACACAATTCCAGGATTTCTAACACGGTCTATAATTTCTCCAGCAACTTCTAGACGAATTTCATCAAACAGGAATAAAATGCCCATATTAACAAAATTAATTAGAGGTGTTTCAATTTTTTCATTTTTATCGTTATATCCTTCTACTTTTCCTTGAATATGTAAAGAACTATACCAAGGTACCGTGTATATGTCTTGTTGTTGTACAGGGATTCTGATTTCATCATTATTATTGAAGGAACTTGAAGCATAAGGTGGATGACTTCGTTTTTCGGCGTAGACAATTGTATTATCAAAAAGTGGTGTTTCATTTACGTTTATAGTTTCAAAATTCATTTCTGCTTTCTTACTCGAACTCCTATTGATTCCAAAAATTTTTTATTTTGCAGTGTTAATTGATTGATTCTAGTAGACCGACTGATAAATTTAGATTTATTTGTGGGCTTTATATAACTGTTTAGTGTATTTGGAATATTTGTATGTTTACTCCCGTTTTGTTTTCATTAAAAACAATTCCCATCACACTGATTTATTATAGTTTCGAAGATGCAGTCTCACCGTTATCACTTCCCTCTAAAATTGACTAAATTTTGATCTTGATCAGTTATTTTTATAGTAATCTCATCTATTTGTTTAGTGTTAATTGGTAAATAAATCACGTTTGAAGGAGTTTCAATAATTTTATATCCAGGTGGGACCGATGGAAAAAATTCATGAATCACATGCACTGGCTCACCGTTTCTGAATGAACTGGAGACAATATTGCATTCTACGCACAGTGCATTTAATTTGAAAATTTTACAAGGAAAATCTGATATGTTTCTTATGTTTGCTTTTAAAATTCTAGATTTAAAACCTAATAAATCCCGTATTGAACCTTCTTTGGAAAAATCGATATCCAACGTGCATTTAATTTCGGATCGTAAAGTATTGTTATTTCCTTTTATTAATATTACTGGCAAAGGTAAGGGTTCATCTATATTCATATTTTCCGATATTACATACTTTGTAAGACTCTTGTTTAAATAATTATTAATATCATCAATCTCATAAGAACCTTCAGGAATTTCGATACAAGACATTTTACCATTCTGAAGTACAAAATAAAATTTGTTATTAGTGTTGTCTACGTTGGGAATTGTATTGAACGTTTCTAAGTTTATCAAACCCAAACCGTAATTGTCATCATCTAATGTGATCGGTGGATAATACTTACTGGAAAGAACAGAATTTGTTCCCGTCAGAGTAAATGTGGAACACATGCTACTTGTAACTAAGTGTTGCTTAACCTAACTTCTAAGTGAAATTTGATTAGAATATATAATAATCAAACGTTCTTAAGTTTAATTTGTCCTACTAGGTGGAGTTCAAGTTTCAATACCAAATTTTGAATTTTATTGGTATAGAGATTTGAACCCGAGTCTTCTCGGTTGCAAAGCCATCACCTATCTATGTGATCTACCGAGAAGCCCGTTGTTATTATAATTGTACAAAAACTTTAAACATAAATGTCCACAATTATAACTATCATACGATTGAAAATTCTTATGATTATAAGTTATGCTGCAAGGACCACCACTTTTAAGTATTCATTTAATTCTAATGGAGGTTGCAAATTTCCAAAGCTATCAAAGTACACTGCACGTTTGCCAATTTTTTTATAAGCTGTCCAATGTGTTCCTTCTCCTTTTGATTATCTAAATTTAATATACCACATTCATTTACTTTCACTAATTTTGGTAATCCATCTTTCATAAAAACTCCCCGAAAGTATTTTATGTTCAACTTTTTGCATACTTGATTAGATCTATATTAGTCAATGCTCGTGTTGGAAGATTTATCCAATTTTGTTTTGTAGATTTCGTGGTTCTAAAAAGACCAAATCCTTTTTATATGGTTGCAAGTATAAACCACTTCCAGATTTATTTAATGCTATAGCTTCCATAGTTTGATTATGCCTCTGGTTTTCCTTAAGTCCTTCTTTAGCACTTTTAGCCGCATTTACTGCTTTTGCGATAGCTGCTGCTCCTCCACTTAACGATCCTAATGCACCAAGAGCAGCAAAATTGGAATTAACGGTAAAATCCGCCAATCTTTGGCACCGGAATTATACGAGCGGGTTTTATTTTTTCCGATTTTTAGAAATTTTAAAGAATTTACTGCAGTTTTAGTAGCATCTATAACATTTACAAATTTTTTCTTTTTAATGCAGATCGTGCAATTCTAATTAGATCATTAAATTTTAATCCCTTTCCAGATGTCTTTTTAATCTTTTTTTTTTGCCAATAACCTCTTCTTACTAGGTAAACAACCCATTCCTAGTTTTATTTTTGCTTTCATGGCAGATATTACACCTAAAGCTGTTACTTTCTCTTTTAACGATGAATCAGTAGAGTACAATATATACTTGGCTTTTTGTAATAGACGTCTATCTGCTCTATGTCTGTTTTCAATGTTTTTGTTATTATGATAAGCTATATCGTGTTCTTTACAAGCTTCGTCTAATTGATTAACAGCTTGGTCTCCTCTTTGAAGTCGATCCACTAATTTTGTTCCCGGTCCACAGAAATTATATCCTGGTATGTGAAGTTCGAAAGGTATTTTATCGATAACTGAATTAAGAAGGCTTCTACCTTTATATTTATGATAGATTTTTCTGTTACGTGATTTAATAATGACTGAGTCTCGAATTAACATATATAGGATTATTGTAAACCGCTAAATAGGTACTAATTATGACATTGAAAAATTTGTCTATTTATAGGATTGAAACCTCCATCATAATTAGTTTTAATTAAAATGCGAATTGTGCAACAGCCAATTGTACTAACGGTGTCAAATAATGATATACAAAATAATAAAGTTAATAAAAGACATGGGGAGTTATTACCATCAACCGTTCGTGGTCTTATTGTGGGGCCATCAAATTGCGGGAAAACTAACGTAATGCTTAGCTTACTTGAACATATCAATGGATTGCGTTTTAAAACCGTTTACGTTTATTCTAAATCTCTTTTCAAGCAAAATATCAATACTTGAAAAGTTTATTAACATCTATTGAAGGCATAAATTATTTTGCATTTAATAGTTTAGAAAGTAACATACCATCGCCATCGAAAGCAAAATCAAATTCTGTATTTATTTTTGATGATGTAGCGTGTGATAAACAAAATTTAATGAGAGAATACTTTAGCATGGGTCGACACAATAATATAGATTGTTTTTATTTATGTCAAACATACAGCCGCATTCCAAAACAATTAATCAGAGATAACGCTAACTTCATAATATTGTTTAAACAAGATTCGTTAAATTTACGTCATATTTATGATGATAACGTTAGCACTGATTTAACTTTCGACGAATTTAAGAAGATGTGTTCATTATGTTGGGATGAAAATTATGGATTTTTGGTTATTGATAAAGAAAGAGATATTAATTTTGGTAGATACAGAAAAGGATTTGACTGTTTTATTCAACCTATTTCATGTTAAGTGTAATAATTTGTATATGCAAACCTGATCAAAATATAACTAGATTAAAGGTGGTTTGTTTGCAAACTGTCTTGGAAATTGCATAATTAACTGATAAGACTGTTAAACTTCCATAAAACAACACATATGTGGTCTATCAGTCGTTTATCTTTATTTTCAAATCGTTTGGTTAACTAACGGTTTCATTTACTTACGGTATATATATAAGAAGTAGGCTAGTAATTCGATAAATAGTTAAGTAATAAGCGTATGTCTAGTTGCTTACATGATGAATTCAAACAATACTTTGTCAAATGAAGTTGAACTAACTAAAAGTTTAATAAAAAGAGAGAAGAAGTAAAACGAAAGTTGGAATTACTGAAACAGAATGAAGTTACACAGGAAAAGACGTTTTTCCTATTACAAAACGATTGGAAACAATATCTGACCAATTACAAGCAAATAAAAATGATGAAGCAAATTCAAAATCACAAAGAAAACATTCTATGTTTGAATCAACACCAATTCATACTTTTAATAAAAAAATGATAATGTTTTCAACGCAAAATTTTCAAATCTTAGGAAAAAATTGAAGCATTAAAAATGATAAAATGGATAAATTTGAAGATCAAAATATTTTTAATAAAAATTCTGTGCCAACTACAGACCTAAAAAATGATCAAGAAGAAATTTTTATTTCAGAACCAGTACATGTTGCGGACGACTACGACTTGGATGATTTAATTCAACATTCAGTTGAAGAAAGCAAACAAAATTTACAAGAAATTCTCGATACTAACGTTTATGATGAATACTTAGCAACGTTCGATGAACTGCCTAGACAATATATAGACGCTATGATTCACGATAAAAAACGACAATTTGATCATAGAACCGGTATACGACATGATAGCTTTCAAGAAAAGTTTTATATAGGAACATCTGTAGTAGAATTTGTTGGATCTGATATAAAAGTAAATGACCATTTTTATAAAGCGTCGTCAGGGTTGTATGAATTATTGTTTAAAAGTACTCCTACAGCTTATACTCAAGACGATTTGTATAAATATAAAGAAATTCTAGATATTAGTAATGCTTGCAGAAGTAATTTTGATCCTAATGGTAAAATACTAGGAACAAGATCAGAAAAATATAAATCCATCATTGGTCCTTTGTATTTTAATCAACCGAGCTATTTCGAAACACCAAAGAGATTAAAAAGACTTTAGGTAAAGGATTGTTTAAAGAAGTAAACAATCATCATATTGATTATATTTACTGGGATGATGTAAATGAATTAGTTGATAGATTGAGATTGTTAGTAGCGTCTCAAACGGCAGGCCATACAAGTCACACAAACGAAATAGTTTCTATCCTAGAAGAATTACGAGAAGCGAATATAATTTATTAAGAAAATGACTTTAGACAAATTTGGTCGTCATATAATAAAACATACTCAAACATCGATTGACAATATGAAAAGTGATTCACATAAGGTTTTTTATAACATGTTTTATAGTCATATTCTATCATTTCAATCAAGTAGAGTTATAGAGCGTAAGTTTTTATTACCTTCGGACAAAACCGCATATCTGTTTCCATTAAAAATGGGTGTAATTGAAAAAGTGTTTATAAACATGGATAATGTTGTATTAAATATAAATGGAAAATCTTATACAAGCGGTGAGGCTATTAATTGCTCACTTAAAATAGGAGATGTTATATCTTTTGAGCTAAACAACCAGCAAAACAGATTTAATAAATTATTTGCTGAAATAGTAGTTAAGTGTCCAATCAACATTGAAACCAAGTCATTATAAAAATGGTTCGAAAGAAGTCAACAAAAAATATATTCCATCTTCTGTAAAAGCAGATATAGTGTCAGAATTACACAAACCAGCAAGAATCAATTTTAAAAGACGTCGAGTTATAATAAAAGGTATTAATGAAACATTACAAGCTGATCTAGTAGATATGGTTTCGTATGCAAAACAAAACAACCAGTTTAAATACATTCTCGTTGTAATTGACTGTTTTTCAAAATATGTTTGGACGGTTCCGTTAAAATTAAAAATGCGAAACATGTAACAATTGCAATGGAAAAAATTTTATCACATTTAAAGTATACACCAAAAAACTTACAAACTGATGAAGGATTGGAATTCTACAATAATGCATTTCAAAATTTAATGAAAAAGTATAAAATTAATCATTATAGTACATTCAGCACCAAAAAGCATCTATAGTTGAACGTGTTAATCGCACTTTGAAAAACACCATGTGGAAACAGTTTAGCTTACATGGTAATTATAAATGGATAAACATATTGGATGATATTACGAAGCAATATAATAACACTTTTCATCGAACTATTCGAATGAAACCATCAATGGTTAACAAAACGAATGAAAAAAGGATTTTAAAATCTGTATTCTCACACGTAAAAATAGCAAGTAAACATAACAAATTTTCAGTTGGAGATCATGTTAGAATTAGCAAACATAGAAAAGAATTTGAAAAAGGCTATACACCTAATTGGTCTAATGAAATTTTTATAATTAGAAAAATTAAATTAACTAACCCAACTACATATTTATTAAAAGACATAAAAAATGAAAATATTTTAGGAGGATTTTATGAAATGGAACTCCAAAAGGTTAAACACAGAGATATTTACTTAGTTGAAAAAGTTTTAAGAAGAAGAGGGACTAAATTGTTTGTAAAATGGCTAGGTTTTGATTCAACGCACAACAGCTGGATAAATAATAACAATATTGCATAAATACAAAAACGATATTATAGGAAGTTCAATCTATGTATATACTTTAAGTAAATGTAAAACAAGAATTTAAATTATTTTTTCCTCAGCGTTAGACAAACGATATTTACACATTTAGCACAAACACATTTATATACAAAAAATAAACGCAAATCTCTGATTACTAAACCCGAAACACAAGCTTCGAGTTTTTCCTCCGATCATACCCGACATTATGCTGCCGCTTTTAGACCAAACAAATTAGAACAACGGAATTTCTTGATGTTTCCTTCGATCTTCCCCGAAACCATGATGCCGATTCTAGACCACACAATCTGCCCCACGATCGGCCCCGATCTTCCCCGAAACCATGATGCCGATCCTAGACCACTTCCAATGTGGTCCAGGATCGGCATCATATAACTACTTATATTAATGACTATAAAATCACTTGTTAATACAGGCAGTGTAGGTAAACCAGCTAATAGAGAAGATGTAAATAATCCCGATTGGGTATCAAACATAAATTTAGGATATAGTGATAATTATTTAGGCACATCAACGAAAATAAATCGTTTTGAGATGGCAAAGAAAAGGATAACATAAAAAAAGCAAACAACAATATCTGAACAGGTGAGTTCCAGTTATTGGTATAGATAGTAGTATTTGAATATTTTGCATGTTCAACCTGCGTTTTTTCCCCCTATTAACATTATAGATATATTTGCTTTAGCAAATATCACTCTGCCTGTAGTTTTTCGTATAATTGGCTATTATTAGTATTATGACTTTGTCTTAGTAACTTTTTTTAGGGTTTAATTGAATCAGAGCCTTCTACTTCTGGTTACACAAAATTAAATGAAAATGACAAGAATTGCGAGATCGATTTAACATGTACAAATGTATATCTGAATTGATGCTTTCTGCTTCTCTTCATTACATTTTACAGAAAAAATGAGAGAGGATTAGTTTGGATTATGATGGATTTAGAAATAACGATATTAAAACTGAATATTACATCGGCTTAGACTCTTGGAAAATTGGAAATAATTATTAGATATATAGAACCGTTGTGACGATGTCACATTCTATTTTAAATATTAGTTGCATTTAGTTAGGCAGCTTACAATGCACATTTAAAAGAGCGCTTTTTCTTATCAAATTCAAATCCAATTTTGGTAAATTTTGGTTTTGGAAAAACGAAGGGCGATCCACAGGAAGACGTTCTAATACCATAGGTGCGGATAGAGGTGTGTGGAATAATTTCATCCACAATTATTTCAAGTAATAATTAAAAACGTTAATGGAAATTATTATCAAATTAAAGAACCATTGTATTCTTTAATAAGAGAATATATTAATTCCTCTACAGATTATACGCTAAGAAAAAAGGCAATTGTGGTACATTGTCAATGCTGTCCTTTCCATGCTCCTACGATGATTGTATTTCAGCCTTTGTTTATTCCGGGTTATTTCAATTTCTTCAAGCTGATCCTGAGGGTCGCAGAATATTGTTCGATGATAGTTCACTTGAGGGCCACAAAGTCTATGCCACCAATTAAACATTCCGGGGCTGAAGGAACTTTACATGACTCGTGGTTTTACGAACATTGCCAGGATCTGCACAATTTAAAGCTACTGCAAGGGCCACAAAATATTCAAAACGATAACTTACATGATGTTTATAATTCTATTTTGCTCTCTGGATACGCCAGGATATATTTGTGTCTAGATAACTTTTGTGTGCGTAGTAATTACCAAGAAAAAAATTTTAATTTTATTATTAGTATTTTTAACTACTGTAATTAAGATTTGAACATACTTACATGTTGATTTCTTTTTGCGCTTGTCCTTATTGTCGTTATTAAAACTAGAACAATTTTGATTTATGGGTCACACTCATTTATATGATTTATTTGAGGTTATGATACCGTTATTGTTTTTTTATTATTAGTTTATCAATGAACAGGTTGCGCCCACAGACATCTTACTTTTTTCTTAATATCAGGTTTAAGCCAAATTGAAACTGCGCAAGGGGTATTTTGACTTGCGCACAAATCAACTTTGCGCGTGCAAATTTCAATTTGAAATTAACTTTTACTTAATTTTATAGAAAAGAACATTGGATACATTATTTTTGTATTGGAAATTTAAAGTTTTATATTAATTAATAGTTATTTAACGAACAAGTCTATTTTAATGATAGCGATTAATTATTGAGATTATTAATCGCATACTTAATATACGCGTTAGTTACAAAATTTTTCAGTCGACTACATTCTAATGAAATGAAGAAAACACTTAATTTAAAAAATAGTTAATTACGTCACATCTAACAATCATTGAAACTTCAAATTCAAATTTTCTGACAGATAAACACCAACTTGACTTGTATATTTATTAAAATCGTGCATTAATAGAAAAACAAAATCATTCATTAATGGGGTTCATTAATGAACGATTTTTTCTGTTGTTTTATACATTAATAAGATCTGTAAATACATAGTCGACTGAAAAAATATTTTTTGCACTCCCTATATATAAAACTATCAAAAGCGCACGTAAATGACGCACCGAAACTTTGTTTTCCGGAACATGTGTTTCAAAAACAACAAAAAAACACTCCACTTTCGAAGATTTCTACAGACAAATTTTTGATGAACTTAAATTTTTGTTCACCTAGAATGCAATTTACGCACATTTCTTTTTCGTATATGGTTGAAAACAATTCATATTCTTCAAATAAAATTTCGATTATTAAAGAGGTTACCTTGCTGTCAGATGACAAATGCGTTTTTGTTTTGGCCCATGTTTGGCTCTTTATTCTGTGAATTTTGATATTATCCTATAGAAGTAGTAATTACGGAATAAAATAAAATTGAATGGACAAGTTTTAATTTCGATGACAAACAAAGAACAGGTAAAAAATTAACATAACGTACATAACCCTACTTATTATTATTATTATTTCTTAGATTTAGAAGAATTGAATACTTTAATATTTATTGTGCAATTTTCGCACTTTGAAAATGAAACTCCGGGTCCCATAAACTGACTAGCTTGAGACAGAGGGTAAGTAGACGATTGCACATCTGTTATTGTTCGATTAAAGTTTTGCGATGATTCTGATGTAGGCAGAGACGAAGATGGACCTGGAAGGCACAGTGAGGATGGTGTGGGCCCTGTGAGAGTTTCTGCTGAAGATGGACCTGGAAGGCACAGTGAGGATGGTGCGGGCCTTGTAAGAGTTTCTGCGATGTGCTTTGTTACAAGTTGAGTCCTCAACGTAACTCTCAGCCACAGCTGATGATTTCCACCCCCGTGCCTTTTTTTTTTTTTTTAGTGCAAGAATGTCGCTCCCTTATCTGCCAGTAATGTAGCGCTGGTTCTGCGGAAACAATGCCCTGTATAGTCTTTGTAATTTGTTAGGTTTAAAAATTGAGCAATATTCGATGGAACTTTTCCCAATGTGTTTATTCCCCATCGGGCATATTTATACAAATACCATTACGATAAGTGTAAAATAACGGTGAGTTTGTGGATTTGATCTTGCTCTTATTTTTAGGTAATTTCAATTATTTGTATCCATTCAAATTTGGTAACGACAAACTTTCTACTTTTATTATTCTTTTTGTCTCGAAATTGACACCATTATTATGTCGTCTTTGAAAACGATATCGCTTGTAAGCATTTTACACAGCTCTTCTCGTCTGCAGGCACCAGATACACCCATTATTAAAGCCACCTACATAACGTATATTTAGATTGTGAAGTAACAGATTTTTTTATACCTTCATTAGTAAGTATTTCGGATTAGGGGCTTCAGAAATAAATTTTATGATGTGATCATCTTCTAGGACAGCCGACTTTTTAGGTTTGTGATGCTTAGTGGTCTGTTTAAGAAACGCATGTAACCTAGAGTATTTGGAGATATTCACATTATGCTTTACATTTAAACATGATTTCAGCATACTGTAAATGGACCATAGTGATTTTTTTTCACTTATATTTTGAAAGTAAGCCAACAAACAGTTTTTCTGAGTAGTGGTTGTTAATTCTTTTAGATATGCACCAGGAAGTGAACTTCTTGAATTCCATTTCATAGCGACTTTTCGATTTTTGAGGTAATAAAACATCAAGTGCATTATTTGCAGCTTCCCGTACGTCAGGTGGAGTTTGGGAATACTGCTTTCGCTATCGCTAAGCATTTTTT
Source organism: Abscondita cerata (assembly GCA_030710515.1). Lineage (NCBI taxonomy): Eukaryota > Metazoa > Arthropoda > Insecta > Coleoptera > Lampyridae > Abscondita > Abscondita cerata. The sequence continues at coordinate 96,316 of JALBCR010003078.1, read as the reverse complement.
CAATTGCGTTATACTTGACTTATATAATTACGTGAAAATTGATTATATAGACTGTCAATGAAAAAAATAAGACGCCTACTACAATATTTGTATTATAGATTGTGTGCATTTGCGTTTCACCATAGCTTACTAATTAATTTTTGTAATTGGAATATTATAATGTAGCAGATTTGAAATTGTGATTTTCGAAAAACCGTGCAAAAATAAAGATACGCAACTTGTGCGTAAACAGTATTCGGGAATTCGTGCCAAATGCTATCCCTCGTGCGCTAACGCGCACTCGGGCTTGCAAACAGGCACTCATGCCCGAAAGAATCTGTTTCCGCACATGTTACGTAAATAACTATTACTTAACAATTTTGATGATATTTTATTTAATAATCATAATTAAAACATTTTCAGGATTAAAATGTCGCTATGTATTACAGAGTGCATTATTTTATTCAGGAATTAGGAGTTTTAGAGAAATGAAATAAAAATGTGGTATATACATTTATTAGATTAGCCGACAGTGTCAGAAGCTGTGATAGTCCTATAAACAGATTTTTTTTGGTCATTTTCTGGTGAAATATAGAAGATATTATTACTGATGTTGAAACAGAATGACTTTACTTAAAGTTTTTCGGATTAGCTCTCCCTTAACTTTTCCGTTTGACTTTTTGCTATGCTGTGAAATCTAATGATACAATAGCACTTTATAATAAGTTTGATCAAAATCATTGAATGACTCTCTGCAAAAAATTAATATCGAAAACGTGATCCGCGAGACCTTTAAATAATCGATTTTCTTTGAGCAAGTCATTTGCAATCACAGCAACAAAAACATAAAAAATCTATTTTCCTTTGGTATTTTGTTATCATTTATTATGAGAACTTGTCTGATTTTTTGTTCTGTGACTTGGCATACTGCTACTAGATCTTGTGATGGCTTCAAAAGTCCACCTCTGTCTTTTCGCCGAATTAAAAGAAAAGAGTCGTCCATTGTTGCTGCTGGTTGTTCTAAATGTGACAAACACGTCTCACAACATAACCTGACAATAGATAAATTACTAAATTTAAATATTTTCCTATTAAACTAATTTACCTGCAATGTATGTAACAACGTTTAAAGACAACAGTGACAGGGTAGGAATTACTGGAATTTCATAGTCATGGTCTTGTAGGTGGTCTTGAATTGCGAGTCCAAATTTTTTTAATGTTGTAATATCTTCGTTTGTGATAGTGAATTCCATGCCATTTTTTCTTCGTCCTTTTACACGAATGTTCAAAAAATGTGTATTATCTTGACTTAAGCAATTCCCATTATTAGTCCTAACTTCGTGGTACGACAAGAGTCTTCTGTATGTATAGTAAAATTGAAACGCTGTTGGATTGTTATTCCACCCATTTTTAGACCTTCAAATGAAATTACAGAACTCAAAACAAATTAAATTATAATACATACCTAACACTACAAAATAACAATTCTAGGTGATCTTGACTCATTTTATAGGTCAAAACATAATTTAGCAACTTATTGTCACTTTGTACATAATGTTCATAAATTCCTATAATTGATCTAATAGATACCATAAATCCTAGAAATGGAGTCTTCTTTTGTGTTTGTATTAGATACAATCCATTTTCATTTCTACATGTTTTAAAAACTGCAGGCTTGTTCAAATATTGGATTCCAATAATTAAAATTTTTGTTGCTAATAGGACCCTTACATGCCTTTCCAAATGGGTTTCTGGAGTTTAAGAGATCGAAGACTCTATCAATTAGTCTAATAAATTTGATTGTAGGGCCAGCATATTTAAAAAAGATGTTTTATGTCATCCATTAAAAACTCGATGGCGTCGGCTATACTGTTACTTAATACTTGAGCAGCAATACTGACCTAAAACAATAATAAATATGGAAACATTGTTAATTTACTTTTGTCAAGTAAAATAATTACTTTCATCTTTTGCTTCATCCACTGCATATGAACGTTCTTCAGTTTATTGGCAAATCGAAGCCCTTCTTGGTTTTGAAGTTCAAAAGCTCCTCAACATATTTATAACTTATTTCATATCCTTCTTCATTATAAAATTTTTTCGTAATGGCCCAAACATTTCTTAAAAGCTTTAACATATGACATACGTCAAAAATGATAAATATGGGAGAACCATCAATTGGATGTGGGAAAAATGTCTCCAAATTATTAAAATCGTCAATCTGTGCTCCTAATTTACGAGCCATTCCAAAATGAGCACTTGGACCATCACATGTTATTGAAGTTATGATGACGTTTATTTCTTGAAGCTTAATAAGAGCCTGTTTGACAATATTCGCTTTTTCTTGAGCTGTTAAGGATCTGATCAGAAAATAGGCTATTGGTATTTTCCAATGTCCATTTACAGCTACTACCATTAAAACTAAAGCCTCTTGCAGTTGCTAACTCATCATCGTTTATTTCAGATCCGCAATCTACATAGCCCCATATTTTATTATTTTTTAATTCAATTTGCTCTTTTATTGCCATTTCGTCCAACATTAAAGAACAAATTGTAGGAATACCATTTGTTTCATTTTGACTAACTTGCATTTTCAATGCGTTAAATGCATGTTCTGTAAATCCTGGATTACAATTAATATTTGTCATCCAACTGCGAATGGTGCTTGGAGAAGGAAGGGCTAAATTAAATACATTTCTTACATAGTCGTATGCCCTGCTGGAGTAAAATTGGAGAGTAATTGCAAATTTCCTAATTTCTTCTGGGTACTGCAGTGTCGTTGAGTGTTTCTTCTCAAGATTATGAAGCATTCTCTTCATTATTTCCAGTGAAACACCAGCATAAGTTTTCTCTAACACTGAACGGGCATTCTCAGAAATAAGACGTTGCCTTGTTAACACTTTTACAATGTCTCCTAAACTCTTCACTTTCCGTTGAAGCCTTGAGACATGAGCTCGTGCATTTTTCAATTGACCACGAATTTTTAAAAAGGATTCTTTGGAATGTTTAAGTGATTTCGATAATTTTTTGGGTGATAGGCTAAAAATGTTCAACATTTTCTATAGTTTATCCAACAATCAAAACATTATTTTACCTGTACTTATGGTCTAAGCGCATTAACTTTCTTCTTTTTCTTGGGAGAACCTTTTAATCCTTCGCTATCTGTTGTCGAAACTGAATCCTCTTCTACCAACTCTTATACAACATCTGAATCACTGTCAGCGGCCCTAACACCATTCGATTACAATTTTTGTAACTGTTGATATATAGTTATTATTTACCTAGCATCATGTGAGGTAGTAACTTTCTGCCCAGTCTCTTGCACTCCCGATGTTGATGGGAGACTAAATTTCACATAATTTTATTAAATGGTACAAATAACAAATGTATCTTGCATTGATTTTTTATCTATTCATACGTACAGTGAAACACATATCTCGTGTCAGAGCGGAGTAAATGCGAAGTGACAAACTTAATAATTCAGTGGAAAGGGTCATTGCGAATTGAGCTGCATTAGCGTGCAATTTATACACCTGCTTGTATTTGCGTTCGTACTAATTTTTTGCTTGTACAAAATTACTGACGATAATTTATTTTAAATAATTTGACTGACACGAGATACTTGTTGCACTTGTATTTAAATATATTTTAACCTATTTACGCACTTTTCCCTACCACCTATTTAAAATATAAACATACTTGATATTAATAGCAGGCGGCTGCTCAATAAATATTCTGCTACAGGTAATGCACCTGTATTTGGAATGCTGTCCGATATTTTAGCTAATTTAACTGAATTCTAGAAAAAACAAATGTCACTAAAATTGCATACAAAACTTATTAGTCTAATTTAATTACTTGTCAGTATACAAAAAAGTGTCTCTTCGCAGAAGGTCGCAAATTATATTGGAGAACAGCTCCTACTTTTAAGGTTCTTCTGTTATTCCCGATCACAAAATCGTCCTGTGAAAATGCTTAGAACAAACACAAGCGTCCTTATAAAATATATCTTGAGGGTTTCTTTGTAAAGCTCTCATCCAAGACTGGTGTCGGGCATTTGTTATTCTGAAATATATAGGTATAAAAAGTAATTCTTATAATTTGACTATGCAGGTACTTACTTGAAAAATTGTAGATTTTCATTCAACCTGTTGCTATTATTCGAACAAAAGGCACCGCACAAGTTCGCATGTTGATAAATTTACAATCACAAGTCAAAAACTAAGAAAAAGAATTTTTAATACAAAACAGGTTATCCAAGTTTGAATATGTTTGAGTTTCAGGAACAAATACGTAGCGTGGGTATAATGTGTGCAAGTCAAAAAACCCCTCGAGTACGCGATTTTAGTTCTTATCGGTTCATTCAATTTGTCGCACTTTTTTACTGCACAGCCCTATGCTCTGATTATCTAGTTAAAAAAGTAAGATGTCTGTGGTTGCGCCACAGATTTTTTATGACTTCTTATTTAATTTGGAGTTTTGTTTAACACAACATATACTTAATATTGACTTAAGTTATTTGTTTTACGTACAATTGTCAAAAACTGCAGTTTATTCATTTTGTAAATAACTATTATAAACTTGCCTTTTGTTTAATAAACGTATTTTATTACATAATTACCTCGACCCAAGGCTACCGAATGAGATTCTGAGCTTGCTGGCCAATAATTTTTGTGTTGTCAATTTTAATGTTACCTTAGGGAAAGAAGAACATACAAAGATTGAAGGATAAACAGGGACAAGTTGTTAACGACAGAAAAAAAATTTTAGAGGTTGTCGAGGGTTTTTACCGAGAACTTTATAGAGAACCAGAACAACAAGAAGAACACCAACCTTTAACAAAGATAATAAACCAAGGCTCAGAAGAGATGCCGAATATAACACTGCAAGAGATACAAGGGCCCTACAGGAAATGAAGAACAATAAATCTCCGGGAGACGATGGAATAGTGATCGAGGCAATAAAATGTGCTGGGGAAAGACTCCTGAGGACCCTAACTAGACTCTTTAATAAATGCTTAGGAGAAGCGACAACGCCAACTCAGTGGAGCAACGCAGAGGTAATTCTGCTGCACAAAAAGGGATATTGCCGATCTCTCAAATTATCGTCCTATAAGCTTCTACTTTTCTCATGTGTACAAGATCTTTACAAAGATACTCACAAAGAGACTAAAAAATAAATTAGAACTTTACCAACCAAGAGAACAGGCAGGTTTTAGGTCGGGATATGGCACAAACGATCACCTACTGGTAATAAAAACTTAATTGAGAAATGTGCCGAATACAATAAACCTTTGGTGTTGATATTTGTTGACTACGAAAAGGCTTTCGACACAATAAATCAACAAAAAAATGTTAGAAGCTTTAACGGAATGTCGAATAGATCACCGCTACATAAATATAATAAAACATATATACAAAAAATGCTACAGCGAGAGTGAGAGTAGGAGATCAACAAACAAATAAATTCCTCATAGGACGTGGAGTTAGACAAGGAGACACCATATCGCCAAGACTCTTCACTACGCTACTAGAGTATGCATGCAAAAGAGCTAACCTGGATGAAAAGGGCATAAATATAAATGGCGAGTGGCTCAGTCACCTGAGATTCGCCGACGATATAGTCTTGATAGCCGACCAAATGGATGATGCCAGGGATTTGTTGGAGACGCTCTATCTCTCCTCCCGAGAGGTGGGACTAAAATGAACATGGCCAAAACACAAATTATGACAAACCTCGTGCTCAGCGAAAGCATAGCTGTTGCTGGAAAGGCAATTGAGCAAACTGTGTCATACAAATATCTGGGGCATGAGATTTGCATAGGCAGAGACAATTGAATATACTTGAATATATTTTAATTTACAAACGTTAATTCTTACAACGACTTCTTTTGTTTTGGTCACACGCCTTACTAATCAGTGACTCTCAAAATCTTATATCTATAACTAACAAACTCAAAATCCAGTGTTCCTAAACATTAAACATAAGTTACAATAAATTCTATCCATTAAAATAATTCTATTGCTATTCTTTAACACACCCTCTCAATAAAATTATTTTTAAAACATAAACTTGTTTCACATTAAATCCGATTCACAAAAATAACTAATCAATACTAAAACTAATTTGTTCTAAGCCAAGTTTGTCTCGAAATCTATAAAATAAAACTTTCCCTAATGGCTTTGTAAAGATATCCGCTAATTGATCTTCACTCTTAACATAGACCAATTTAATTGTCCCTTCAGTTATTTTTTCTTTAATAAAATGATATTTAATATCAATATGCTTTAGACGTTTGTTATTTTCTGGATTTTTGGCTATCTTAATTGCCGATTGATTATCCTCAAAAATTTGTATAGGCTCATTAAATATACATATCTTAAAATCTAAAATTAAATTTTTCAACCAACACACTTCACTTGTCGCCATACTTAACGCAACATATTCAGCCTCAGTAGACGACAAGGATACACAAAGTTGTTTCTTTGAGCACCAGGAAACCGTACAGCCAAACATTTTAAAACAATAACCTGTTGTTGATTTCCTGTCTTTACAGTCACCACCCCAGTCAGCGTCTACATAGCCTTGTAGTGCAGTATCAGAATTACGCCTATAAATTAATTTAAGATCTACAGTGGCTTTTACATATCTCAACACACGTTTTAACGCTTTATATAATTCATCGCTAGTACAACTCTGAAATCGGCTTAATAATGCTACACTAGCACACAAATCAGGCCTTGACCCAGAAACTGCGTACAACAAGCATCCGATTAATTGTTTACACATTTTGGTTAGTTCTGCATCATCACAAATGTCCTCTACCAATACAAATTTAAAGTTTTGATCCATCGGAGTACTCATTGGTTTACAGTCGGTCATTTTAAAACGTTCTAGAACATTTTTCAAATATCTTTCCTGACTGATTACAGTAATACCCTTTTAAAATCATGTTGAATATTTATGCCTAAATAATTTGAAACTAAACCTAAATCTTTTATTTGAAAATTCTTGTTTAAAATTAATTTAAGCTCATTTAATTCATTCTCATCAGTTCCGCATATTAGTAAGTCATCCACATACAACAAAATAAACAATTTTTTACCATCTTTACATTTTGCATACAAACAATAATCATTCGTTGACCTTATGAAACCTTCATTCTGTATAACAGAATTAAACTTTTCATTCCAATATTTGGGTGATTTTTTCAAGCCATAAATGGATTTATTTAACTTACATACAGTGTTCTCATTTTGTTTGATGCCGTCAGGTAATCGCATGAACACTTCCTCGTCGATTTTTCCGTACAGGAACGCTGCGCACACATCCATTTGAAATACTGGAAGTTGTAATTTATTTGCCACTGCCAGAAAAACCCTAAAAGTAGTTAGTCTTGCTACTGGCGCGTATATCTCGCTCAAATCCAACCCATCTTGCTGTTCAAAGCCTCTCGCCACCAATCTTGCCTTGTACTGCGCATCACCATTTTCATCCGTTTTAATCTTAAACACCCACTTACTGTTTATTGCCTTTTTGTTCATTGGCAATGTAACCTCACTCCACGTGTTATTATCTCGTAATACATTTATTTCCTTTTGAATAGCTTCTTTCCATTTACTTGCATCACTCATTTCCATAGCTTCATGATATGTTGCTGGTTCTCTTCCTACACATAAAAAATTTGTTTCATAATTCTTTAACCAAGAAGGAATTCTTGTTTCTCTTCGTGTTCTAAGTTCTTCCAAAGGTTCTCTTTGTTCTTCACCACAATTTTGATCCGCCACACCATTTGCGTGAGGTTCTTGATCAATTGTTTCTTCAACTTGTGATTCACATTGAGGTTCTTTATCTTTTCTGTCTTCATCACTTTCTTCGCTTGCAACTTCTAAATTTTCTTCAACTAATTTGTCCATTTCAATGCTGTTGTTAGTCTTTATTGAATCCTCTGCTTTGTCTATGGTGAAAACTACATCTTTCTTAATTTCAACAGATTTCCTAGCTGGAAAATAAATTCTGTAGCCCTTTGTATCTTCTCCATAGCCCACTAGAATTCCTTTTCTCCTTTTGAATCCCATTTTGTCTCTTTTGTTTCGGTACATGAGCGAACACTTCCGAGCCAAATACTTTTAGATTATTAATGTTAAATTTCCTTTTACTCCAAAGTTCATATGGTGTTTTCCCTTTGACAGTGCTTGTGCCGGTTCGATTCAATACATATACTGATGAATTTACTGCCTCAGCCCAAAACTCCTTTCCTAGCTCTTTTGCTTGTAACATTGTTCGTGCTGCCTCCACCACCGTTCTCATTTCTCTTTCTATCTTCCCATTTTGTTCAGGAGTGTACACTATTGAAGTCTGATGTCTAATTCCATGTTCTTGCAGAAAACGTTCCATAGAATTATTTATAAATTCCGTTCCATTATCAGAACGTAAGACTTTTATTTTACGGCCTGTTTCTACTTCAGCATGTTTAATAAAATGTTTTAACTTGTCTACAGTTTCATGCTTATTTTTCAAAAAATACACTGTTCTATAATGAGAATAATCATCTTTACATAACAAAAATACCTTGACTTTCCTAGCGAGGTCACTTCCATAGGGCCACATAAATCTACATGCACAAGCTCACCTATCTCAACAGTTTTAGTTTCACTCTGATAATATGGAAACTTATGCAGCTTACCTTTCAAGCATGCCACACAGGTTCCTTGTTGGTCGTTAGTATACTCAATGCCTTCTTTCTCTAGTATGCTTTTAACCTGTTGAATGTTTTGGTGAGCACATCGCTCATGCCAAACGGTTAAACTTTCTACAACATTACTTATATTGGCTATTTCATTAAAACATTTGTCATTCAATCGAAATTTCATAACATACATTTTTCCATTCCTTTCACCAACAGCTGCTACTACTTTACTTTTCATTAACATACATTGTTCAGCATTTGACGTAAACTCATATCCCCTATCTACAGCACTACTCACCGAGAATAGGTTTACTGTTAGTTCTGGCACATACAGCACATTGTTTAGAGTAGTTGTAATCCAAGACTCACCATTGTACGCTTCTAAGTTTATTTGACCAATCCCTTTGGCTTTAATTAGGCTTCCATTTCCAATCATCACCATCTTATCAATTGGCAAGTCCTTCATGTTGATGAACCATTCTTTCACATAACACATATGTTCACTAGCACCAGTATCAACATACCAACAATTATTTGATGCTTGTTTGTCCAATCCAGAAACTACAAAGGCATTACTTAGTCTTGCTTGACTTCTTTCTTCTTTACTTTTATTCTGTTTCTGTAGTCTATAACGGCATACACTTATAAAGTGTCCGGTTTCTTGCAGTAAAAACATATAGGTTTATCCCTCTTATCTGTTTTTCGACAATCCCTTTGGTAATGGCCCTGTTTGCCACATTTGTAGCACTCCATTCCTGCTCGTGCACTATTAGCTGCTAATGCCGATGCAGTGTTTTCCTCTCGATTCTTTAATCGTTCCTCTTCTACTAAGAGTCTTGCTATTAGCTCATCTAGCTTTTGTTGTTCCTGTGCAACAGATTCCCATGCCGAGACCAGGTGCTTATAATCACCTGGTAACGACATTAATAATTTTGTTATTAACATTTGATCTGAAACACCATGACCTAGTTGTTTTAATTGATTATTAATTTCCTGCAATTTCGCTACATGCAGTGACATTCCTTCACCTTCATACTTATATGCGAAAAATCGTTCCTGAATAAGGTGCACACTTACATTTGAACTCTGTTCAAACACACTCAGTAATTTTGTCCACATCTGTGCAGATGTCTCACAGGTAATTACGTGAATCATTGCGTTTTCAGACAAACGTGTAACAATTACACTCTGTGCCTTCGCATCCTTCTTCAGCCATGCACTTACATCTTCCTGTTCGGGTTTAACAGTTGTACCGTTAACAATCTCAAACAAATCCAAGGCTCTCAGAAGTACTTTTAATTGAAATTTCCACACATTCCAATTTTTCGTACCTTCTAATTTAATAAGCACGGTTGTATTTTCGCCTTGATCCATAATATATGTTTTCCGCGTTTTCCAATACTTATTCTAACCTGCAATCTTCTCTTCACCTATTAGAGCAGTTTTTCTTTACCTTTCTTCTTAATTTAATTAACAAACGTATTGGCAAACTTATTTAACGCGGTCTGAGCCCATAACCAATTGAATATACTTGAATATATTTTAATTTACAAACGTTAATTCTTACAACGACTTCTTTTTGTTTTGGTCACACGCCTTACTAATCAGTGACTCTCAAAATCTTATATCTATAACTAACAAACTCAAAATCCAGTGTTCCTAAACATTAAACATAAGTTACAATAAATTCTATCCATTAAAATAATTCTATTGCTATTCTTTAACAGAGACAATCAAACAATCGAACTTAACCGACGCATAAGACTTACCTGGGTAGCCTTCGGAAAATTAAGCCATGTGTTCAAGTCAGACCTTCCAACGTGCCTTAAAGAAAGACTTTTGATCAGTGTATATTGCCTGTATTGACCTATGGAGCAGAAACATTAACACTGACCAGAAAAACGATACACAAAATCCGTGTGGCACAGAGGGCGATGGAACGGGTAATGCTTGGCATTTCTATTAGAGACAGAGTCCCAAACAGGGAAATACGACAAACAACAGAAGTAGTAGATGCAATAGAGAGAATAACCACACTCAAATGGAACTGGGCAGGGCATGTCGCCAGACTGACAGATAACAGATGGACCAAGCGAATATTGGAATGGAGACCAAGACAGGAAGCGTATCGAAATAGGGGACGCCCTCCAACGAGATGGACCGATGACCTAAAGCGTTGCCAGGGAAACTGGATGCAAGCGGCGCAGGATCGAAGCACATGGAAGAGATTAAGGGAGGCCTATATCCAGCAGTGGATACAAGAAAGGGCTGTTTGATGATGATGTTGAAATTAATTATAATACTGATGTAAGTGCTGTTGAACAAATGATATTGACGTTTGTAAAGCTAAACCTCGATTTCAAAGATATTGTGTACAGATTTGGTATAAGCCCTACAACTGCTTTAAAGTATTTTAATAATATTATAAATATTATGTACGAGTGATTCAAACATTTAATTATTTGGACAGAAAGAGAGGTGTTGCAAAAAAGTATACCTAATAGTTTTATTGAACGTTTCAAGAAAAAATAAGTGTTATAATTGATTGCTTTGAGGTGTTATCGAGAAACCATCAAATTTATTAACTGCTTCAATGTTGGTCAAATTATAAGCATCATCATACACTAAAATTTTTAATAAGTATACGCCACAAGGCTCGATTTGTTTTATTAGTGAAGCTTGGGGTGGTTGGACATCTGATAAATTCATTGTTGAGAATTCAAAATTTTTAAATTATTTGAGTTCAGGAGACATCATTTCAGCCAACAGAGGATTTTTGATTAGCGAATATGTGCAACTTCTTTAGACAACAGTTAGAACTCCAGCATTTACAAAAGATAAATCACAATTACATCCTGCAGAAATAGAAGCAACACGATCACTTACTTGTTCATGTACGAATTCATGTAGAACGAATTATTGGGACAATTCGACAAAAATACAGAATTCTAAGTGACACTGTCCCAATAAGTTTGGTGTCAAGTGGAGAATCTGAGCCAATTATTAATAAAGTGATGGTAGTTTGCTCGGCTTTAATAAATTTGTGCCCGCCACTTATAATTGGAATAACACATAGGATTTACTTATGACTACAAAATAATATACTTCTAAGAAAAGTTAGCTTTAGAAGATTACAGAAAATTATGATGAGAAACTAGAACTAGAAATAAATATAAGTAATATGTAAGTACATATCGATTCTAATACAATTCAACAAGATGATGTTGACATGACGCACACATCCACATACTATTAGGTAAAAGTATCTAATCCCACACCTTCTAAATGAAACCACTGAATGTTACAGGTGTCATATTCACATTTTATCATTGGACGTTCATCATACATTGAACTACAAATACACCACGATTGTGCAGTATCCTTAGTGTAAACTCTTGCAAGAAATTCTGGAAAAATCACTTTTTTATGAAATTCAGCCGCTTTCGTGTATTCACTGGACCAAAAATCCTCGGTATAATAAATTCTTTCTTGAAAAAATTCATCCGGCGACCATACAAGAAAATCATAATAACTGAGGTTCGTAAGTTTTAGTTGTAATTGAACCTGATAGTAGTATGCAAGTTCATACTTTTTAGAACATACGGACACTTCACTTCAACAGTGCCTGAACCACAACAATCACAGGAACAAATTCCATTTGGTGAAGCACCAAATGCTGGAAATTCAAAATTAATAATTAAACCACTTTTTTCTACTTTGAAATTTTCATGAGTTAAACTTTGATAATTTTATAGTCTTTAATTGCTTAACTTTCATTTTCTAGGCCCTAATTTGTTGCTTTTGTATGAAAATTATGAAGCAGGGGATAGCAAATATTTTTTTTTAACGACAACGATGGTTTTGATAATGACGTTTTGCATGCTCGTTTAAAAGTTGATGCTGTCATTCTACCACTTCGTTGATTAAACCATTCTCTAGAACGATGTTGTTCTTTTGTAATATTACTTATTGCTATGCACTGCTCCACAGTATTTTTTTCTGAAATCGTCATTGCAAGTTGCTCTAGTTGTTCATATGAGTAATTTTCATATTCTACTTTATACAGATTTGTGTATAGGTATAGAGGCTGTCCGTTTTTCGAGTGCCACTATGAGAATCTTAAGAGATACGAAGACGGTTAAACTCCGGCAAAGGAGAATATCGAAAAATACGAAAATTTCTGATTTTTGTTTTTAATTTTTTGCCGATAAACTAATCAGATTAGACATTTCTAACCAAGACATTATTCAGACACTTTTTCATTAAGAATTCGAATATGACATCACTTTTCCGATTATTTTCAACATGGCGGAGAAACACCTGTTAACTTAACTTCAGTTTTTCTTATGAATGCCATTTTGGATTTTAATATTTCTAGATGACGGTTTTTCTTCTCTTTACAACGATGTATCACACTTGGTAGTCCAGTATCACATTTTTGCGAAAAATCCAATTTTTCATTTTTTGCAAGCAGTGCTATAGAAAAAACAACTTTCTTTTGTTTTCAATAAAATTTTCTTCCGTCTGTTTGGTCGCGGCGTTGGAATTGAGTTAGTTGTGTTCGATTTTCAACTGATCAACACCCAACAACATTCGTTTTGCAAGAAAATTAGTAAGGGCATTTTCGTAATAAAACTAGCACAAGCTTAAATATTAATCAAACTGTCATAATTTTATTGAAAACAAAAGAACGTTGTTTTTTTCCATAGCACTGCTTGCAAAAAATTAAAAATATTTCCAATGGTCATCTTCTGTAAATTGAAAAAATTTTTTAAATATCAGTTAATTTTTAAATGTGTATTAAATAATAGTAAAACTAAAGCTTATGGCGTTGCAAAATAAAATGATCAACTTTAAAAAAGGGCGGAATTAAAAAAAACACTAACGAAATGAATTGATTAATAAGATGTTGCTACATCTACAGCCACCTCATGCTAATATCGTAGCACGTTCGAAATCTAAAATGAATTAGCGGAGTCAGTTAGCTGAAAAATTACCAATATACCTAAAGTTTGTGTTTTGATAGTAATTAGATTATTATTCAGGAAAAACGCGCTTTGTTTTTAGTTGGGAGCGTTATAACGTAAAATAAAAGAAATTTTGTTCGAAAAATGACCATTAACGTTCTGTACCCCGAAAATTATTTGTTTTTATTATTCATGCCTTGGCAATAGTTATTTGTCCAACAAGTGAGGAAAGCTTTCCTCATGTGTTAGACACAACATTTTTCCCACGACATTCTCCAAAAAACCAACCAACCAACCCAAATGAAAGAAAAACTATTAATTGTAAATGTAACATATTGTTACAGGATTTCGTCACAATTTCGTACGTAAAAGCAAAAGTCAACAATCGGAGGGTTACAAGTGTCACTAGTGAGGGAAAACAATTTTCCTCACTATTTGTAGAGAAGAAACGTCCGTTTTCTAAGTATGTCGTGGAAAAAAATCATAGCACCATAGTTTTGATTTATTCAGTATCTGATTGCCTGCTCTTATAGAAAAACTGCCTTTTACTTTCAAATCAAAACATTTATTTTATGGTTATTCAACTTAACTTAAATTAAAACTATCTCAAATACGAAATGCATAATTTAACATATAAGAGCAAAAAAGGTACAAATTTAGAGAACGTTGAAATTACAAAAAAAGTATATGATTTAATTATCGAGCTGTATTTCACACACTTCCATAATTATTTAAGCAACGAATATGCTAAATAAGTAAATAAGATGTACTAGATTACCAAATGTAAGGTCATGTTAGAAAGTACTGGTTTGTTCATAATTTGTAAAATACAGTAGGTACTAATGACCTAATTTGATTTAGTTTACATCTCAAATTATACTTAATTATTCCCCAATCGAGATTTTTAAGGCTATAAAACCAGACAAAGAGACAAGTTTAGATTATGGTAAATCAAATACAGCAGCCCTATATCTAGTTTGAATTCCGAAACAGAAGTAGTATATGTTAAGAACAAATTTTAGCTATAATTTGTTATATGATAATTGCACAAAGCTACAGTTATTATAAACTAAATTTTTTTTTCATTTTCATAATGTTCGATGAACCTGAAAATGTTGATGTTCACCCTGAAAGACTGAGGTATAAGAAATCATTTCAAAGTATAATAATGTTCTTTTTCAATTACTTTTCGTGCTGCAACTTTGAATCTTTTTCATTATACACTTTTTATTTTACTTTTTCTTTTAATTGCACCTCGGAAGCCTGTGCACAATTGTATTTTCCTCTTTCTATTATTAGGCACTGCATAACTATGATCTTGTGTATTTCTGGTTAACTTATTTGAGCAATTAATGAAATCTCAAGTTGGCAAAAGTTAATTTATAGATTCCATGGCTGCTGGATGTTACCTTCCCCAAATCGAGTTAGGTGCTGCAGATGCTGCTCACTACTACTGGTAGTTTTATGATATAGTAATGCTTGCTTTTTACCCATCGTACGTGAGCACTGATCTTCTTGCTGTGGCTATAAAACAGATAAATATAACAAAAATTAGAAGTTCGAAGTATAATATGCAGAATTACATACTTTATGCCAAGTCTTCTAGCCTTTCTTGCCACCCTGTAACTGACTTAACTTGTTGGCGAAGTGCAAACGTAAAATCTGTTAACAATTTGTTTCTTAGGATAGTTACCAATCAAGTCAACCATGTCATTTTTTTGGTCTTGAGAAATATTCCGTGCGCTTTTTTTCTCACTCTCCATAACTAATGTAAATCAAGGGTCACAGTGCTATCTCTTGGTACTACTTACCAAAGTATATAGTATATGACTATGAAGTAAAACCTACAAAAAAAAGAACGAAGAAAAACCAAAACTGTTAGCTACTAATCCTTACTTATCTAATCTATAAGTTTGACGACTCTCACAAAATGATAAATACAAACTTATTTTATAGGTAGAATTAAAGGTTATAAAATCGAAATACGCGCATATTTTGCTGTGTTGCCGCGATGACATTTGGAACTACCATGCGTGAACGAAACGCAAATGAACTTGAGAATCGCAGTCTCAGCAACAAACGAATTAACGTTAAAAGGATAAAAAGTTACAGTAAAATATGTACAATTTTCTTATAATTCACAAAACTAATGAAAACAAAAAGTTTGCGTAAAAATTGCGAAAATCGAACCTTTTATAGTCTAAGATCCGGTTGCAAAATTAGAACACTCGTCGAGTATTTGCTAAAAACTAATTGTTACGTATGTAGATCCTGTCCATGTAGTACGCGGACCTTTGATGGCTTTGTGTGATCCTTTTTGAGATACGATTTTCAAACACTTTATTCTCATTCCAATATCGTCTTTCAGGTATTTCAGGTTTTTATTTTAAATATCAAACTAAAATTTTATTCACGTTTAGGGCGGTAACGATCTTAACAGTACATAGTTTCAGAGTTGACATTGGTTATACAGGGTATGAGAAAAGAAATGTCAAACTCTGTAATCGAAAATGATGAATAACTTTGGTATTGCTGTCTGTCTACCAAAACTCAACCGTTAGTCGCGAAACTCGTTTTTTTAATCAAAAATACACGTTTCATCAAAACATTTTTACTGACAACTGGAAATTATAAAATAGATCATAAAATTAGAACAAAATCGCTAAACAGATTATTTTTGTCAAGTATTAATATGATGTTGTACGCAATGGATTGAATTTGTTTTTTCGTAACACACTTTATTTATAGGGGTCTTCATCTGCTATTTGTTGTACTCCAAAGATGGGATTCTACTGATAACGATAACGATGTCAAATTGGATATCCTCTTCAGTACAAACATGTTTCCCCATGTCGGGGATATCGTTGTAGTTTTGAATTATCTGCTTTATGAGCTACCAATAACCAACTTCCATTCGATTTTCCGGTGGAATAAACCATACTAACTGAAGGCACCATTTTGCTCGGTGTCTGGCCAGTAACTGTCATTTTCAGTTCTCCGTGTAAACAACCGAGGCACAGGCAGCAACTGCCATGGCAGTTGGCATGATAGTTGCTGCCTACTCGCCCAGCACTGTGTAAACACACATTTACTTCAACATTTTTTGTTTTCTCTTTCGCACTTTCCTCTTGCAACTGGAAAACACGGAATCGTGATGCTAAAAATACCAAAACCATTTTCTACTATTCTTCTTGCCCTAGTCAGCCTATAATAGTTTTTTTCAGCAATAGTGGGCTCAGTAGGATAGCGTTTGAATAAGTACTTCTTAGGAGGAAAAGCATCATCTCCGAAGAGTAATTCACCTTCGGGCAATAATGACCCATTTTTCAACACTGAATACAATGAGAACCTTAGAAAACACCACCGCGGAATTTTGCCCATAGTCAAAACGCATTGATGATAAAACTAATGATAAATTATTCAACTCCAGTGACAGCTCATTGACCCAAAAAAATAGTTGAAAACTAAAAAATCACATATTGCCGAAGAAACAAGTGGAATTGCAGCAGCTATTACTGAGTTTAAACAACTAAACAGTACTATAGAATATTTCAGTAGTTCTCGGCAAGATGTCGAGTATAATATTATTGGAAAACTTGTCGCCATTCAACTAAGACAGTTCCCATTACTCGATTTTATAGATACCAAAGATGAAATCCAACAACTACTTTCACGATAGGTACCGAAAAAAGGCAATATATGGCCGGAACGCATCTACACTTTCTTCATACAATACATCGTCACTAAACACCTACATATCGTCACCATCAGCAGGTTCCAGTGTACCAATCCATTGACATTACCTTACCGGCCCACAGATAGTTTCCGTACAGCAGCCATTTCAATGAGTTGAACAACCATCAAATTCATCATACGAGGTTATAAATTTTACTGATCCAATAGTCACAGCGATGATAGATGCTGGAATGAATCATATACAAAATAATGTTTATTTTTCTACCACCTTTTGTGTTAATTTTGTATGGTTTGATTTGTCTTCATTTAATAAATAAATGAGTTACAAATTTATCATTGAATAAGTTAATTAAACATTGATAGTAATCAAAGTTTGTACCACACACTTACGTGAAAATAATCGTCCAAAGCTTCACAAATAGGGCCACAAACTTCTGGTATAAAATGTTATACAGGGTGATTCAGGTTTTACTTCAGGTATTGATAGAACTAACCGAAATAATGATAGTTTGTATTATAAACCATACTCCAAAGACGCTTCCGTTTAGAGTTAAATGGCGCCAAAATTTGAATTATTTTTCGGTTTTTATTTTATTTCTCGTAAGCCAGAGCATCTAAACCAGCAATTGCTATACAGGGTATTGTTTTTGTCGGTGTGAACTTTACGGAAATTTGTAGAATTTTTTTGTCGCACACCACTGGATATATTAGTATTTTTTTCTGATGCGTTTTGTCCTCTTAATTACTTTTTTGTTCTTAAAGTTTTTTGATATGTCGCTTAGTTTTCGAGATATTGCACAATATTCCGGACATAGCTCAGCTGCGTTGGAAAAATGTTACTTAAATAGCAGCATGCCGTGGAGAACAAAACACATCCTAGCGTAAACTGTCTTAAGTCAAAATAAATTTTATTGTTGTTTGTGACTTTAGTTGTAAAGTTTATTGTGCAAAAAGATGCCCAGAACTTTTACAAATGTCGAATACGCCGACGTGCATTATGTTTATGGTTTCTGCGACGAAAAGTTAGTAAAAGGACGTAACGTATTGAAAAAAATATTAATTTATCCAGTGGCGTGAGACAAAAAGTTCTACAAGGTTTCGTGCAGTTGACACCCACAAAAACAACACCCTGTATAGCATTTAATCTTAATTTTTTCACACATAACAGTTACGTCGCTCTTAGCATTTAACCAAACACTTAGGTATATAGATTACCTAAGTTACAAGCAATAAAATAAAACCAAAAAATAATTCAAACTTGGGCGCCATTTTACTCCAAGCGAAGTCGTTTTTGGAGTATGGTTTATAACAGAAACTGTTCTATCGATACCTGAAGTTGTTCTAGTAAAACCTGAATCACACTGTATCGAAGCTTTAGAAATTCTGAAAAATATTAATAGTAGTCTGTATGATATTCCTGAGCTTAGGAAACATAGGGTTACTTCCAACTTTACCCTTGCT
Source organism: Abscondita cerata (assembly GCA_030710515.1). Taxonomy (NCBI): domain Eukaryota; kingdom Metazoa; phylum Arthropoda; class Insecta; order Coleoptera; family Lampyridae; genus Abscondita; species Abscondita cerata. Next base: position 77,524 of record JALBCR010003078.1, on the reverse strand, counting down.
GCTATGGTATCTCTCAATCTCTCATCAATGTGTCTTGATGTTCTGTTTTTGTTTTTATCAAATTTAAAAGTCTTCCGACTTGGTCAGGTATCACTTTCATAACTGCTTTATATTATCGGGGGTTTTCATAATAAAACCCTTTGAAAATAGTCTGCGTTGCCCGTAGTTTTTTCAAGTTTTTTATAGGCCTATTTCAATTCTTGACGTAATATTGTTGTCATAGATACCGTTCTTGTAATCAAAAAAGGTTTAACCGACATCGTGACAACTACAGCGGAGCCGAGCTAGTGGTGTACGAGCTATAAACCTCTCTGAACTTGACTTTACTCTTTGCTTAAAAAGATATCGGTGAAAAGGGCATTTAATAAAAAATTTATTAAATACTTGATAAGATCGCTTTTCTTTATATGTATTTGCAACAAAAAAGTGTGATCATTTTAACTGAAATTAGAAGCCAAATTCCTCAAATGTAAACTTTGTTATAACGTTATAATCATTATGTTACTTTTTTCTCAAAATCCCCAAACATAAAAAAACAATAACCAAACGTGGCAACACTGCAACGGTAAAATATGGTTGGTGCTGTAGTTACAACGACACATGTTCTTCATCGTTCATTTTTATTCGGTTTGTTGCATAGTGATTTACTAAAAGTAATTTTGCGTGGTTTTGCACGCTATTTAATGTAAGCTACGTATCGATTTAAAGATAAAAAAAAAACATTAAAAGCACAAACACGTTTTGTGGTAATGGTAAGTCAACCTGTAAACAAAGTTAAATTTTGTATAGTAATTTATATACATGCAGATGAAGATCCATTGTTCTGCCCCCAACAACCCCCAAAAAAAAAAAGACCCCCCCCCCCCCCCCCCCCAACCACCCCCCACCCCCCACAACAAAACAACCCCAAAAAAAAAAAACAGCCACCCCCCCACAACGCCAGCCCCCACCACCGACACCCCCCCCGCCCCCCCCCCCCCCCCCCCAACCCCCCCCCCCCCAACCCCCCCCCAGCGCCCCCCCCCCCCCCCCCCCCCCCCCCACCCCCCCCCCCCCCCCCCCCCCCCCCACCCCCCCCCCCCCCCCCTTCACCAACCACGAGCACACCCCCCCCTCGCCCCCCCCCCCCGCCCCCCCCCCCCCCCCCCCCCCCCCCCCCCACCCCACCACCCCCCCCCCGCCGCCCCCCCCCCCCCCCCCCCCCCCCCCCCCCCCCCCCCCCCCCCCCCCCCCCCCCCCCCCCCCGACCCCCCCCCCCCGCCCCCCCCCCCCCCCCCCCCCCCCCCCCCCCCCCCCCCCCCCCCCCCCCCCCCCCCCCCCCCCCCCCCCCCCCCCCCCCCCCCCCCCCCCCCCCCCCCCCCCCCCCCCCCCCCCCCCCCCCCCCCCCCCCCCCCCCCCCCCCCCCCCCCCCCCCCCCCCCCCCCCCCCCCCCCCCTCCCCCCCCCCCCCCCCCCCCCCCCCCCCCCCCCCCCCCCCCCCCCCCCCCCCCCCCCCCCCCCCCCCCCCCCCCCCCCCCCCCCCCCCCCCCCCCCCCCCCCCCCCCCCCCCCCCCCCCCCCCCCCCCCCCCCCCCCCCCCCCCCCCCCCCCCCCCCCCCCCCCCCCCCCCCCCCCCCCCCCCCCCCCCCCCCCCCCCCCCCCCCCCCCCCCCCCCCCCCCCCCCCCCCCCCCCCCCCCCCCCCCCCCCCCCCCCCCCCCCCCCCCCCCCCCCCCCCCCCCCCCCCCCCCCCCCCCCCCCCCCCCCCCCCCCCCCCCCCCCCCCCCCCCCCCCCCCCCCCCCCCCCCCCCCCCCCCCCACCCCCCCCCCCCCCCCCCCCCCCCCCCCCCCCCCCCCCCCCCCCCCCCCCCCCCCCCCCCCCCCCCCCCCCCCCCCCCCCCCCCCCCCCCCCCCCCCCCCCCCCCCCCCCCCCCCCCCCCCCCCCCCCCCCCCCCCCCCCCCCCCCCCCCCCCCCCCCCCCCCCCCCCCCCCCCCCCCCCCCCCCCCCCCCCCCCCCCCCCCCCCCCCCCCCCCCCCCCCCCCCCCCCCCCCCCCCCCCCCCCCCCCCCCCCCCCCCCCCCCCCCCCCCCCCCCCCCCCCCCCCCCCCCCCCCCCCCCCCCCCCCCCCCCCCCCCCCCCCCCCCCCCCCCCCCCCCCCCCCCCCCCCCCCCCCCCCCCCCCCCCCCCCCCCCCCCCCCCCCCCCCCCCCCCCCCCCCCCCCCCCCCCCCCCCCCCCCCCCCCCCCCCCCCCCCCCCCCCCCCCCCCCCCCCCCCCCCCCCCCCCCCCCCCCCCCCCCCCCCCCCCCCCCCCCCCCCCCCCCCCCCCCCCCCCCCCCCCCCCCCCCCCCCCCCCCCCCCCCCCCCCCCCCCCCCCCCCCCCCCCCCCCCCCCCCCCCCCCCCCCCCCCCCCCCCCCCCCCCCCCCCCCCCCCCCCCCCCCCCCCCCCCCCCCCCCCCCCCCCCCCCCCCCCCCCCCCCCCCCCCCCCCCCCCCCCCCCCCCCCCCCCCCCCCCCCCCCCCCCCCCCCCCCCCCCCCCCCCCCCCCCCCCCCCCCCCCCCCCCCCCCCCCCCCCCCCCCCCCCCCCCCCCCCCCCCCCCCCCCCCCCCCCCCCCCCCCCCCCCCCCCCCCCCCCCCCCCCCCCCCCCCCCCCCCCCCCCCCCCCCCCCCCCCCCCCCCCCCCCCCCCCCCCCCCCCCCCCCCCCCCCCCCCCCCCCCCCCCCCCCCCCCCCCCCCCCCCCCCCCCCCCCCCCCCCCCCCCCCCCCCCCCCCCCCCCCCCCCCCCCCCCCCCCCCCCCCCCCCCCCCCCCCCCCCCCCCCCCCCCCCCCCCCCCCCCCCCCCCCCCCCCCCCCCCCCCCCCCCCCCCCCCCCCCCCCCCCCCCCCCCCCCCCCCCCCCCCCCCCCCCCCCCCCCCCCCCCCCCCCCCCCCCCCCCCCCCCCCCCCCCCCCCCCCCCCCCCCCCCCCCCCCCCCCCCCCCCCCCCCCCCCCCCCCCCCCCCCCCCCCCCCCCCCCCCCCCCCCCCCCCCCCCCCCCCCCCCCCCCCCCCCCCCCCCCCCCCCCCCCCCCCCCCCCCCCCCCCCCCCCCCCCCCCCCCCCCCCCCCCCCCCCCCCCCCCCCCCCCCCCCCCCCCCCCCCCCCCCCCCCCCCCCCCCCCCCCCCCCCCCCCCCCCCCCCCCCCCCCCCCCCCCCCCCCCCCCCCCCCCCCCCCCCCCCCCCCCCCCCCCCCCCCCCCCCCCCCCCCCCCCCCCCCCCCCCCCCCCCCCCCCCCCCCCCCCCCCCCCCCCCCCCCCCCCCCCCCCCCCCCCCCCCCCCCCCCCCCCCCCCCCCCCCCCCCCCCCCCCCCCCCCCCCCCCCCCCCCCCCCCCCCCCCCCCCCCCCCCCCCCCCCCCCCCCCCCCCCCCCCCCCCCCCCCCCCCCCCCCCCCCCCCCCCCCCCCCCCCCCCCCCCCCCCCCCCCCCCCCCCCCCCCCCCCCCCCCCCCCCCCCCCCCCCCCCCCCCCCCCCCCCCCCCCCCCCCCCCCCCCCCCCCCCCCCCCCCCCCCCCCCCCCCCCCCCCCCCCCCCCCCCCCCCCCCCCCCCCCCCCCCCCCCCCCCCCCCCCCCCCCCCCCCCCCCCCCCCCCCCCCCCCCCCCCCCCCCCCCCCCCCCCCCCCCCCCCCCCCCCCCCCCCCCCCCCCCCCCCCCCCCCCCCCCCCCCCCCCCCCCCCCCCCCCCCCCCCCCCCCCCCCCCCCCCCCCCCCCCCCCCCCCCCCCCCCCCCCCCCCCCCCCCCCCCCCCCCCCCCCCCCCCCCCCCCCCCCCCCCCCCCCCCCCCCCCCCCCCCCCCCCCCCCCCCCCCCCCCCCCCCCCCCCCCCCCCCCCCCCCCCCCCCCCCCCCCCCCCCCCCCCCCCCCCCCCCCCCCCCCCCCCCCCCCCCCCCCCCCCCCCCCCCCCCCCCCCCCCCCCCCCCCCCCCCCCCCCCCCCCCCCCCCCCCCCCCCCCCCCCCCCCCCCCCCCCCCCCCCCCCCCCCCCCCCCCCCCCCCCCCCCCCCCCCCCCCCCCCCCCCCCCCCCCCCCCCCCCCCCCCCCCCCCCCCCCCCCCCCCCCCCCCCCCCCCCCCCCCCCCCCCCCCCCCCCCCCCCCCCCCCCCCCCCCCCCCCCCCCCCCCCCCCCCCCCCCCCCCCCCCCCCCCCCCCCCCCCCCCCCCCCCCCCCCCCCCCCCCCCCCCCCCCCCCCCCCCCCCCCCCCCCCCCCCCCCCCCCCCCCCCCCCCCCCCCCCCCCCCCCCCCCCCCCCCCCCCCCCCCCCCCCCCCCCCCCCCCCCCCCCCCCCCCCCCCCCCCCCCCCCCCCCCCCCCCCCCCCCCCCCCCCCCCCCCCCCCCCCCCCCCCCCCCCCCCCCCCCCCCCCCCCCCCCCCCCCCCCCCCCCCCCCCCCCCCCCCCCCCCCCCCCCCCCCCCCCCCCCCCCCCCCCCCCCCCCCCCCCCCCCCCCCCCCCCCCCCCCCCCCCCCCCCCCCCCCCCCCCCCCCCCCCCCCCCCCCCCCCCCCCCCCCCCCCCCCCCCCCCCCCCCCCCCCCCCCCCCCCCCCCCCCCCCCCCCCCCCCCCCCCCCCCCCCCCCCCCCCCCCCCCCCCCCCCCCCCCCCCCCCCCCCCCCCCCCCCCCCCCCCCCCCCCCCCCCCCCCCCCCCCCCCCCCCCCCCCCCCCCCCCCCCCCCCCCCCCCCCCCCCCCCCCCCCCCCCCCCCCCCCCCCCCCCCCCCCCCCCCCCCCCCCCCCCCCCCCCCCCCCCCCCCCCCCCCCCCCCCCCCCCCCCCCCCCCCCCCCCCCCCCCCCCCCCCCCCCCCCCCCCCCCCCCCCCCCCCCCCCCCCCCCCCCCCCCCCCCCCCCCCCCCCCCCCCCCCCCCCCCCCCCCCCCCCCCCCCCCCCCCCCCCCCCCCCCCCCCCCCCCCCCCCCCCCCCCCCCCCCCCCCCCCCCCCCCCCCCCCCCCCCCCCCCCCCCCCCCCCCCCCCCCCCCCCCCCCCCCCCCCCCCCCCCCCCCCCCCCCCCCCCCCCCCCCCCCCCCCCCCCCCCCCCCCCCCCCCCCCCCCCCCCCCCCCCCCCCCCCCCCCCCCCCCCCCCCCCCCCCCCCCCCCCCCCCCCCCCCCCCCCCCCCCCCCCCCCCCCCCCCCCCCCCCCCCCCCCCCCCCCCCCCCCCCCCCCCCCCCCCCCCCCCCCCCCCCCCCCCCCCCCCCCCCCCCCCCCCCCCCCCCCCCCCCCCCCCCCCCCCCCCCCCCCCCCCCCCCCCCCCCCCCCCCCCCCCCCCCCCCCCCCCCCCCCCCCCCCCCCCCCCCCCCCCCCCCCCCCCCCCCCCCCCCCCCCCCCCCCCCCCCCCCCCCCCCCCCCCCCCCCCCCCCCCCCCCCCCCCCCCCCCCCCCCCCCCCCCCCCCCCCCCCCCCCCCCCCCCCCCCCCCCCCCCCCCCCCCCCCCCCCCCCCCCCCCCCCCCCCCCCCCCCCCCCCCCCCCCCCCCCCCCCCCCCCCCCCCCCCCCCCCCCCCCCCCCCCCCCCCCCCCCCCCCCCCCCCCCCCCCCCCCCCCCCCCCCCCCCCCCCCCCCCCCCCCCCCCCCCCCCCCCCCCCCCCCCCCCCCCCCCCCCCCCCCCCCCCCCCCCCCCCCCCCCCCCCCCCCCCCCCCCCCCCCCCCCCCCCCCCCCCCCCCCCCCCCCCCCCCCCCCCCCCCCCCCCCCCCCCCCCCCCCCCCCCCCCCCCCCCCCCCCCCCCCCCCCCCCCCCCCCCCCCCCCCCCCCCCCCCCCCCCCCCCCCCCCCCCCCCCCCCCCCCCCCCCCCCCCCCCCCCCCCCCCCCCCCCCCCCCCCCCCCCCCCCCCCCCCCCCCCCCCCCCCCCCCCCCCCCCCCCCCCCCCCCCCCCCCCCCCCCCCCCCCCCCCCCCCCCCCCCCCCCCCCCCCCCCCCCCCCCCCCCCCCCCCCCCCCCCCCCCCCCCCCCCCCCCCCCCCCCCCCTCCTGTGGCGAGTGCCGACATTCATTTATGTACGTTTTCAACAAAATAAATTTATTGTAAGTATACTTTCTTTATGTTAGCATGACAAATTAGTAAAATATCAACATTTTGTTTTAATATTGATGACTGTAAAAGATGTAGAATTTCATGTATTTAATTGTTTTCAAATTTGAGAAACAAAACTGATTCCTTATTGAGAAACAAATAGCAAATCTCTCTTTCCTTCTCTAAGATTTAGTGGTTAGTGAATTCATTCTTGCAATTATTATTTACTAAAGAACTTAGGGCCAGTTATACTAGTTGTACAATCTCTGCTTGAAGTTAATTATGGTTCAATTTTGAAGGATGCAATTGTGACAACAATTATTGCCTAGGAAATTAATAACTTTAAGCGGAGATGGTAGGGTATGAATATACCGAACATGCCTCGATGTCGCAGTTGAGATCGTGGTTTGGATCAATGCAAATGAATGTGTGCACATACTGAAAGAGATTGTTAGCTCACATCATCACTGCTTTAGTTAATGTTAAAAACAAAATTGTTTGTTTTTATATCGATGTGAGTGCAGGGCGTCGGAGTAAGATCGAATTTGATTGACTCAAATAGTTATCTGAATTATGTACGAGTGTGTTTTATTTCACCCGGCAACTAGATGCCTATTACAGAAATTATTGATCATTAATTGCTAAGGTAAAGGTTATTAAATTCCAATGAGTTAAAAATATATATACTCTTGTCAGTTGTCTAATGAAACGAACAAAATGAAAGATAAAAGAATAGATTTATTCTCTCCGGCAATTTGGAACAAACGAGACAAAAACCACCACAATTGGCATATCCTGGGAAAGTTGTGGAAAGATGTAGCTACAAAACTTTAAAAAACATAGACATCGACACCTTTGGCATCAACCTAAACCCTCGACATCAAGACATCTTCGATATGTGCTTACCCTTAGTACACAAGGTAAACCAACCAATATAGAATTTTCTCATTAAGGGTTCCTCACCGTCTGACGATCTCTAATTGGTGTACTGCACTGCACAAGTCAAATTTTAATTGCTGTATCCATTTAGAAATATACATAAAATTTGGATAATACATAGTTTTATTGAAATAAAAAAAATGGAAAGGCAGGGGTTCTCATGTATTAAAAGTTCAATTTTTGGTCGCATTTCTTCTAAAATATTATTGAAATGGAATGAATATTAATCATTCAATTCAAACAAATTTTACCAAAAACTTTGTAAAAAATTAAAAAATCCCTATCAAGAGGGCTCTATACTGCCCTGCTAAACGTTTGATACTTTTTACGAATATATTGTAAGGCACATTGAACATATTTTACAGGTGACTTTTTTGTGTAAAATGTCACCGCATGTTCTAAACGCGCCAACTGTAATATGGCAATTTTTGATTTGTGTCACTTTTTTTTGTGTACCGAGAATATATAATTTTTTTCGAAGTTATAGAAGGCAATTTTTGTATTATTTTAGGGTTATTAATTGAAAAGTCCCAAAATAACATTTATAGTACATTAAGTGATATATACAGGGTGGGCGTTTTATTAGGGGCCAGTACCTTTTCTCATAAACTATTGCTCCTACAAAAAAATTTTAAATACAAAAGTTGTTTCGCCTTACACGAACTTTTTTTTTATAAAAAAAAATATATACAGGGTCAGCCAAAAGTGCTGCACCGACATCAACTTCAAAATTTCAAATGGGACACAATGTATATTTTGACATTTTTGGATTCTACGTTCAAAATAAAGGTAATTTTCATAAGAAGTCCCTATTCGAATATTGAGTAGTTTAGCCTTAAATCGAGAATTCATTATTATTTTTTAGAAAACAGACCTTTGGCAAAAACTCGTTTAAGCATCATAGTCAATTATAGTTCCGTCACTCTCTAATGCAAGTGCCACTCCATTTATTTGCAATTTTTGTGACGCTGAAAAATAGTTGTTTAGTTTAAGTATTAAGTTGCAATAATTATTACCTTTAAAGACAAGATGTTCATAAATGTGAATGTTTTCATCCAACTTGGCAAAAACCTTTTTGGTACGTGTTACATCCCATACCTTAAAAAGATGAGGCACCATGGCGTTTGTAGGTTGTAGATACTATATGGAACCTGTAAATAATTAACAGCCAAAAGAAGAGTCTCATAACTATTTAACTACACTAAAATAACATCTAAACTAATTTTACAATACACGTTCCAAAATTAAGTTCAGGTCGACTTACAATCAAAAACTATAAAAAATACAAGTCGAACAAGTTCTGAATGAATACGATAAATAAGTAAATATCTGATCGTCTACATTAACAACTTAAATATTTCAAAATACACTTTCGTTGTTATGTGTCTGGTCGTCGTATAGGGTTGGTAGCGAAAGTCAACCTTCATTAATATTTATAACCTTAAAAATTCGTTAACTGTAATGGAGCACATTTAAAAGAAAACAATAATTTGCCTGTTGGAGTTAAATATACAAGCAAAGGTTCATGTGTCAGGAGGTCTTTAAAATATATACCGGTTATGTTTATCCTCGTCATTAGTTTGAAACAGTCTTTATTTCGAAAAATATTAATCTGATTGCCAACAAAAATAAATCATCATACGACTCATTTATTACAATGTATTTTATTAAACTAATAGTGAACTCATCGGAATCTATTCTCGAAATACAAATATACAGGCAGTTCTAAATCAAGTGCGCACCATTGGTAACTTTGTTATTTGTAGAGATACAAAGTCAGTGAAATTAGCAAACTAGTAGCTTTTTTTCCCGCTGGTTACGATGATGATATCAAAAAAACAATTGAATGTAGCGTTTAAGAGTAAATGAGGAAAATTTTTTTTTAATAGAACACCCTGTACATTTGTTACTATAACAATCGCAAATCACCCACAGAACAAAAAAGGTCATATGCAATATTGGCCTAAAATTAAAAATAAGCGAATTATTAGGATATTTTTCTTATAGACTAGTTGGCCGTGAATGACTGCGAAATAAGATTCAATTTTACTTTTTTAGCTTCAAATTAGTTTCAATGCTCTTCAAAATGCAACTTAAAATGTCGAGATATGCCAACATATTTACTTCTACTCTACTTTTTCATTTATAATAATTTGTTTTTGAGTTCTATTATTCACAAAAATTCTTTCATTACTTCTAAATTTTCTGTACAATTTTAAAAAATATGTTCTGTATGGTTGATTAAGTTTAAGATACATTTGGCCTGATAGATTTTTGTTTTAGACTAGTAGGCTATGTATGCCTAATTAAAATTTCATTCCATGTGTCATTTTAAGTCAAGTGCTTTAAGTTAACTTATGTCAAAAAGTAAATTAATAAATCAACTTATGTGAATGTGAATTTAAATTTGAAGTTATTTTTATTGCTTAAACGAATTCCTTATTTTTCCGGAAACGTCAGTTTAGTTAGTTAAGTTATTAAGATTTCAAAATGCCATTCACTCATTTAGAAAATGCGAAATGTTAGAAACATACCTTGTGTCGAGAAAAATAGTCTCCAAGCATTGGAACGATATGGCCGACTGTATCCTGAACGTAATCAACCAGACAGAAGATATTTTCGAAAATTGTACAGAAAACTTAGAAGTAATGAAAGAATTTTTATTAAAACTAGAACTCAAAAACAATTTATTATAAATGAAGAAGTAGAAGTAAATGTGGTGGGATATTTCGAAGCGTACAAAAATAATTCAACCAGAGATTTGGCAAAAGGCAGTAGTATAAAATTATGTACCATTTGGAGAATTTTGAAAAAGTATAAATTTATACCCTTCAGATACCGACCGGTACAAACATTATTACCTGGTGATACCGAAAGAAGACTAGTCTTTTGCCAATAGATTGTAGATATGTGTAGGCAAAATTTGAACATTTTAAGATGCATTTTGTGGAGCGATGAAGCTAATTTTTCAAACAGAGGAATGTTTAATCCCAAAAACATGCACTATTGGTCTAAGAAAAATTTATTGTTCATCCCAGAAATCCTCATAAAATTTAGTATCAATGTGTGGTGCGGTCTAATAGGCAGCCAAATAATTGGACGAATTTTCTATGGGGGCACTTTAACAGGGAGGACATACGTTGATATGTTGTCAGAATTACTAGAAACATATTTAGATGATGTCAATTTAGAGGCTCGTATCCAAATGTATTTCCAGCAAGATGGAGCTCCTCCCCAACAGTTTCACGAAGTCAAGAGTATTATTAGAAAGACATTTCCAAAATAGATGGATTGCAACAAATGGTCCTATACGTTGGCCTCCAAGATCTCCTGACATAACTCCATTAGGACGAAGTCTACAAAAGACGATATGCGAACCTGGCTGAACTTCAAAATAGTATTAGAGACATTATAAGATCCATAGATGGCAGAACAGTTCTAAAAGCTACAAACAGTGTTATAAAAAATGCTCGAAAATGCATTGAACAAAATGGTGATGTGTTTGCACATTTAATGTAGTTTGTTGTATTATTTTCTTGTTGCATAAATAATATGAAAAAAGTAAAATTGAATCTTATTTCGCATCCATTCACAGCCAACTAGTCTAAAAGAAAAATATGCCAATAATTCGCTTATTTTCAATTTTAGACCAATATTGCATATGACCTTTTTTGTTTTGTGGGTGATTTGCGATTGTTACAGTAAGAAATGTACAGGGTGTTCCATTAAAAAAAAAACATTTTCCTCATTTTCTCTTCAACCCTACATTCAATGGTTTTTTTGATTTCATCATCGTAACCAGCGGAAAAAAAGCTACTAGTTTGCTAATTTAACTGACTTTGTATCTCCACGAATAGCAAAGTTACTAATAGTGCGCATTTAATTTAGAACAGCCAACAGTGCTTGACGGAAGAGCCATTTTGGTTTTCTTCGAAAATTATCAAAAATTTGAACACATTTTTTTTCTTGAAAGAAGTTGTTTTCACTTCAATTATACACAACTGTTGCTAGAACAATTTGTTATCGGAAGTAACTACCGAAGTACGGCTATTACGGGATTTTGTTTTGTAACAAATCCGGTGCTATGATGAGTTCTGTGACACATCATCGTTAATTTTTTAGACCAAAAAATTTAATTATGACAGTGCTGAAGCGAGTAAGTTTAATTAAATTGTGGAGGAAGTAGACGTAAATCAGGCTTCTATTTGTGGAGCATACTCTGTTGGTATAGGTTATACGCCGTTAGCAAAACTATTTGCCTCAATAGATATACCATAAATGTCGCCACATACATTTACCTTGCATGAAGAAAATGTCCAATCCGTCATTAAGCAAACCGTTCTTGAAGAAATTGTGCAAGCCGGTAAAGAAGAAACAAATATAGCAATTGCAAACGGAGATGTTGATGACGACGGTATTCCACTACTGTATAACACATTTATGTTCGGTCAAGCAAAATCATGTAAAATAACAAAGTTAAGATTTCATAGTAGTAGGCTTTGATATTGCTATTCCATTTTAAAATAGATTTAAATAATAATAGTTGAGAAATAGTGTCCATTTGATTTACGGACTTCTTATCTTTCGATCTTATCTTCTACCTTGTTTACTCGTTTATCTTCATGCCGGCGTCTAAAACGCATTATCGTACGTTTCATTGTTACCGATGTACAACTGCCGCTGCTGTATTATCTCTCATGCAAGTTTTTAACGATACAGAATGAAAATTAGTTTAGGAACCAATCTGTCTTTCGCTGGAATCTAAAACAATGTGATCAGCGAAATTGCACTAAGAACAAACTTCGGAGACCGAAACACCTGCTACATGTCTTTTGTTTAAGTATCAAAATCATTTATTTTATTTTTCTTTACGTTTTAAAATTTCAATACTGCACTTTAATTATAAGGCATTTCAACGTTTTTGCCAAAATGGCGTCTGTAGGACAAACAAACCTTTGTTTTCATTGGAATGTGTGTAATTTCTGTTGATTTCTTGTACTTTTAGTGGTTGTTTTAATTAAGTTAGTTATAGAATCTGTGAAAGAGTATTTTAACTCAAATTACAAATAACAGGGATTCTAAAAAACTTAACACTGTCACAATTTCCTCTACTGCCACAGTTCACTACACAACCAAATGCTGGCATTATAGTACATTACAAATCAATTAAACGAATAAAGTAGATTATTTTACTAGAGTTAAACAATATAATTGTTGAGCAAAAGTTTGCTGGCGAGGTGTTAGCCGAGACACAATGCGAAACAATTAATTTTTAACTCCTTTTTTTTTCTTTTTTTTTTTTATTTTTTTTTTTTTTTTTTTTTTTTTTTTTTTTTTTTTTTTTTTTTCTTTTCCTTTTTTCTTTTCTTTTTTTTTTTTTTTTTTTTTTTTTTTTCATTCTCTTTTTTTTTTTTTTAAATACTTTTTTTTTTTTTTTTTTTTTTATTATTTTTTTTTTTTTTTTTTTTTTTTTTTTTTTTTTTTTTTTTAATTTTTTCTAAAATCTCAATGTTTGCCCTACAGCAGCATTTTTTAAAGGTCCTTGACAGGCTTAAAAAAATTTCTTTTTTTTTCGTTTTAATAAAAATTTATTAAAATTCTATTTTATTTTTTTTTCTCTAAATCTTTTTTAAAGGTCTTACACTATCTGACGGCGCATTGAAATGCTATATCTAAATTGGTAACCTTTTTATTCATTATGTTTAAAATTTTAGATCAAATTCAATGTAACTATCGGTAATAGAAATGCATCAATATGCTTAAAATACTTACATGCTTGTGCATAGTCCATAGTTAGTATGGTGTTAAAATGCTACTAGTTAGTAGGATTCTAATGTATTCTACAAATTGTTAGTATTGAACTGAAACTCGGATTATAGGTCTAAATTATCATTTCGAACAACTTTTTCTTAATGACTATTTCTGATATCTACCAAAAACACAATTTTTTGAATAATATGTCAAATTTGACATGTACACTCATGAAATTTAAAACTTGGACACCACAATTTCTGTAAACAAAAGTTTGCACATTGTGAAGCGGGCTTAAGGGTATCATTTACAATTCTAACAGCAGGTAGTCTCAGCAGGGGTTATCTTATAGAAGGACTGTAGAATGAATCATTACACTAAGCACGTTTTAGAAAATAGGTAATTTACGTTGCTTACTTAATTTTTTTCTTTAAAGAATATATTTGAAGGTATCGCTAATTAAACACCATAGCTCGATTAATTATCGAATCAACATTTTGTTTAGGAAATGTTTACAAAATAAAATTAGAAATAATTTTGATTTAAAAAACGTCTACAAGCAATAACTTTTAAATTAAATCAAAAACTAAACATGGTTATTTGGGTTGACTGATTATTACTTATTTTTAAATAAATCTAACCTACTAATTATTGTAAGTTAAAAAAAAATCATTAAACTCTCTATTCATAATATTTAGTCCTTACAAAATGTATATTTTATGACGTTTCATTTTTTTTGTAGTTAATATAAAAAGTGAAAATAAAAACTAAGGCAATTCTTATTGTCAACGTATATATTTAGTTTTTTGACAAGAATTTATTACATAATTATAATTAAGATACCAAGTTATAGTTTAAAATTAAATGAAAACTTTTTTTTAAATAAAGGTATTACTATATAAATAAATATAAGAAATCAATAATGGGTGTGACCTCCATTATTATTGATACATTCTTGGAGGCGTCTGCTCATTGACGCTATCAAGGTATCAATATAATTAATATTAATCGTTTCCCATGCGGTATCAATGGCTGCAATTAGTGCATTACGGTTTACTGGTATAAAATTTGGCCCTTGTTGTCTTCGGATAACAGCAAGTATTCGAGCCCAAACATTTTCGATAATGTTAAAATCTGGGCTTTTGCTGGCCAGGGTAACAGCTCCAAGTTATTTTCTCGTATCCAATTGCGCACAACCCGCGAAGTATGAATAGGGGCGTTGTCCTTTAACAACAAAAATACATTATGAAAATGTTAATTCAACTAGATAAAACACTTCGACTGAAGGTTTCATAATAGTTTCCAAAATATCTAAATACGCAGCAGAATCAAGACGTCCATCGATAGCCCAACAAACTCCTGGACCCCGCGCGCTAACCCAACCCCACACATTCACAGAAAAATAACCACTTCGTTTTTTAGGACATATGTGATTATTTTCGTAACGAGTTCCTTCCATTCTAAAAACTTTTAGTGGTCCATCGTTGCGGCTATTGAACGTTTTTTCGTCGCTAAAAATCACTCGATTCCAAAATTCCAAAGGTTCGTTCACATATCGCCTTGCAAATTCCAGACGACGTCTCATATTTTCGTCACTGAGAACTTCTTTCGCAGCAGCATTATACTTCTTTATTCCCATCTCCTTTAATCTTTTTGTGCAGTTATACGGCATCCGGGAAAATGTGTATCTGCTATAGCCCTGGAGTATGTAGCAAATGGTTGTTCTGTTACGTAATGAAACAACTCGAGATCTTGAGCACGTGTAGATACTTTAGGTCTACCACTTCCGATGGCTCTTTCCAAAGTGTGTTCAAGATTCCATTTTACTCGGTAATGCCCTACGGTGCTTTTTGGTATATCTAACATACGTGAAATTTCACGCACGCTACGGCCCGCCGCTAATTCCGAAACAATCCGCGCTTTCAAATCAGCACCGAGATGAGGTGGCATTTTCACAACACTTGAAATTTTAAACTAAAATGGAATTTACATTTCTTACTTTATTTATTGGTTCACACTACCCCTTCTCAAACAGTAGGTAATTGTTTATTTATTACATACTTCTAATGACCAATGTAACAACCCTTAGAGCAATATGACTCAAAGGAAGTAAATTAAACAAGCAAGGATATTCTATTGTTATTGAAACTTATTCATAAAGTAAAAGCCATTTCCTTATAATGCTAATGGACAGGATTTTCTTTTAAGTATTAAGATTACAATAGAGGACTTATAAACTTTCGAAAATATCTAATTATAAATATTTACACTGCAATTGCGCTTTTTCCTTAATAATTTCTTAGCAATAACATACACGTTCTTGGTTTTAAGTTGTCATAAATTTGATATGATATAAATTTGTGTTTCTAATATTACATCACAAACTAATCTTTATTCGCCAAAAATTGTTGCTTAAGTTGTAAAGCTTCGTACACACCTGAACAACAAACCGAGCAACAAACATAACAACGAACCGAAAGTCAAACAGAACGACAAACGATCTTTTATGATTTCCACAATCCGAACAACAAACGGAACGTTTGTGCTGTTCCCATAATTATTTTCAGTAGTTTTCAGTTCATATATATTTATTATTGAGAAGAGAAAATTGCGGAAAACAAGAAGATAGTGCCAACCAAATTTTTACGCACAAAGAAGAGTAAAAAATATAATTTACTTCGCTTTTTTTTATTTTTGAAATTTCCCGCCCAAATGATGCTAATAGGGACATCATTTTTTCTTGCATTCTTAAACACTGATTAATTTAAAACATTTTTCTTCTGTCAACTCCATAATATTACCTAAAACACAACAAACCCACAAAAGGGAGGACAAAAATAAATAATTTAATTCTCCCGCATAAGTTTGTTCGCCGTTTTGTTTAGATTCGTCCAAACCTGCAAACGCATTCGCGCGCATTTTCTTTGATGTCGGAGAAAAACCGACAAGTTGCGGGAACGCCGCAAACCGTTCGTGGAACAATCAGGACTTGCGAATCTGTTCTAAAATTCGTACGTAGCACCGTCCAAATTAATGTTCCGATTGCCGTTCGGTTCGTTGTTCTGTTTGTTCCTCGGTTTGTTGTTCAGGTGTGTACGAAGCTTTACAATAAGCATATTAATATGAACTATATCTTATGAAAGGAGAGTTATGTAACTATAATTAACGACTTAACGTTACGTTAGTAGATTCCATTTACTATTTACACATATTTTCTTGGAACATTCGATAATTAACTATCGGGATATGATGACCCTATACTTCGCAGGTTGTGCGCAACTGGATACAAGCAAATAACTTGGAGCTGTTACCCTGGCCAGCAAAAAGCCCAGATTTTAACATTATCGAAAATGTTTGGGCTCGAATACTTGCTGTTATCCGAAGACAAGGGCCAAATTTTATACCAGTAAACCGTAATGCACTAATTGCAGCCATTGATACCGCATGGGAAACGATTAATATTAATTATATTGATACCTTGATAGCGTCAATGAGCAGACGCCTCCAAGAATGTATCAATAATAATGGAGGTCACACCCATTATTGATTTCTTATATTTATTTATATAGTAATACCTTTATTTAAAAAAAAAGTTTTCATTTAATTTTAAACTATAACTTGGTATCTTAATTATAATTATGTAATAAATTCTTGTCAAAAAACTAAATATATACGTTGACAATAAGAATTGCCTTAGTTTTTATTTTCACTTTTTATATTAACTACAGAAAAAAATGAAACGTCATAAAATATACATTTTGTAAGGACTAAATATTATGAATAGAGAGTTTAATGATTTTTTTTAATAACTTACAATAATTAGTAGGTTAGATTTATTTAAAAATAAGTAATAATCAGTCAACCCAAATAACCATGTTTAGTTTTTTGATTTAAAAGTTATTTGCTAGATTTTATTTTCATAAATTATTTAAATAAACATTTCCTAAACAAAATTTTGATTCGATAATTAATCGAGCTATGGTGTTTAATTAGCGATACCTTCAAATATATTCTTTAAAGAAAAAATTAAGTAAGCAACGTAAATTACCTATTTTCTAAAACGTGCTTAGTGTAATGATTCATTCTACAGTCCTTCTATAAGATAACCCCTGCTGAGACTACCTGCTGTTAGAATTGTAAATGATACCCTTAAGCCCGCTTCACAATGTGCAAACTTTTGTTTACAGAAATTGTGGTGTCCAAGTTTTAAATTTCATGAGTGTACCAAGGACCCCTTTACCGTCGCCAATGATTGTTTGTGGTTTTAAATCAAGCAAAAACTAACCCCTAAGTCGTCATCTGTAAGGTATAATTAATAATAAAAAAGTTTTCCATATGATGCGTACTTTTTGAAATTCACTGTAATCAGGGTGTGTCTCGATGATAGTATCTTAGACGAATAATGAGGACGGAAAAACCGATTCAGTTGAAAAGTTGTCACTTTATACAGTGTGAGTGTAAAGTATGGAATAAAATTCATTAAATTTTTATTCTTATTTTTATGCAATTTTTCTCGGACAGGTCAAATTTTATTTTTAAATTCCTATCTTTTGGTATAAATCAACCCTTTCTATCTCCACCAGTAGCGGCGCAACAGGGGGCAACTTGAAAATTTTAAATGGCAATGGGCGTCAAAAGTTACATTTTCGGAAAGACCATTTCATCCTCTATGCAGCAATGTAAGCATCTTTAACATAGGTCGATTAGAACAAGAAAAAAGTAACCTTTTGATATTTTTTCTACACTAATTATTTCTGGTTGCATTTTCTATTAATAAATCGACGCAAACAACAGTTCCCTGAAAACATTACACAAAAATCCCCACCTATTCGCATAAATGATACATTTCTATCACAGCCAGTGGCGGTGTAACGAGGGCAATTTGAGAATTTTAAATGGTACTAGTAGTCAAAAGTTACATTTTCGGAAAGATATTTTCATCTACTATTTAGCAATGTAATTGTTTCTAAAATTGGGCGATTAGAACAACCTTTTATCCTTTTGTCTTTCAAATTTTTCAAATTGCCCCCACTGGTTGAGATACAAATGTATAATTTGTACCTAAAGAAATGACCTAAAGAAAGATTTGGATGATACTTTCAGGAAACTATTGCTTGTTTCGATTATTATTAATAGAAATACAAGCAGACAGTAATATTAACGCTGGAAAATATTCAAAGTAATTTTTTTTATTTTCCTGTTTTAATCGACCGATGTTGAAGATGCTTACATTGCTGCAGAGAGGATGAAATAGTCGTTCCGAAAATGTAACTTTTGACGCCCATTGCCATTTAAAATTTTCAAGTTACTCCCTGTTGCGGCGCCACTGGTGGAGATAGAAAGGGTTGATTTATACCAAAAGATGGGAATTTAAAAATAAAAATTGACTTGTTTGAGGAAAATTGCATAAAAATAAGGATAAAAATTTAATGAATTTTATTCCATATTTTACACTCACACTATAAATGAACATGCTTTACTTACTGAAAACATTTTCATGGCGATGTCACTTCCTGTTATATTATGTTTTTTTAGATGACGAATAAGATACGTGTTGCAATTTTCGCCTTGCTCATAGAGGGCGCTACATTTAGATTAATAACTTATCGCCCTGTGTAACATCAAATTTATTACAAAATCTGAAAGAGCAATCATTTCTACATAAATTATGTACTCTTGTTTCATATCAATATCTCAATTAATTTTCGAGAAAAAATAGATTTATTTAATTGCTTCTATGAAGGAAAAGGTGTGTGTCTCTTTTTATTGTTTCATATTATCGAGATCGAGATAGCGATATGAAATAAGAATACATAATTTATGTAGAAATGGGTGCTCTTTCAGATTTTGAATTAAATTTGATGTTACACATACATGGTGATAAAATGTAAATGTCGGCGAAATTGGTGGTCAGTAGCGCCCTCTATGAGTGTTATATATTCATGTTACGCCACTGGAACACACCGCAAGAAATGCATGTTGGGAAATGCGGGGCAGACGCATTGCAACGAAGTCAACTTATACGGCTTACGTCGCATACTTGCGAGTTAACATCTACAGTGCTGAATCCAATGAATTAAATTGAATTTATCATTACAATTGCTTATTATCCTTACTACTCTTCATACACAACAATGAGAAATCCCAAAATTGCGACACGTATCTTATTCGTCATCTAAAAAAAATATATAACTGAAAGTGACATCTCCATGAAAATGTTTTCAGTAAGTAGACCATGTTCATTTATAGGAAGTTACAATTTTCAACTTTTAGTACGTCTTTTTTGGTCGGAGCAAAGTAACCATGAAGCGCCCATAATAAAGTCTCATTCCTTGAATCTATAATAAAGAAACAAAGTATTACAATTACCCATGTGAAGTTAGCCATAAATACAGCCATAAATATGATTTTTTCTGTAACTCTTATTTTTATTTTAACATTTGTTTATAAAAAAATTGATTTTCTCCAAGCGTCACAAAAGTATGACATTTTTGAACTGTTAGAAGTCTCTAAAAATATGATACTTAGCAACAAAAGTATCCACTTTTAATCCTAGAAGCTAAACTTGACACCTTTAATCTTATAAGTATAATAATAATAGTTAACAGTTAAATGGGTAAATTCTGTTGAAGAAAAAGTAGAATGTTTCATTCGAATTAAAAGTGTTTTTCTACAAACGCTACTAAAAATTGAAATTTTTACCCGGTATACTGCAATTAAAAATGTAATATTATATAGCGGCGAATTAAAAGTAAATCACGTTGTTTACTTAAAACACTAGCATTAAAAATGAAATGACAGTCTTTGTCAAAATGAAAATTTCGGAGCAATCGATTTTGGTTTATTCTTTTTTAAGTTTATATACCTACTTATTTTCTGAACGCATGATGATGAGAGTTCTTTAGGCAACACACAATTCTCTCGCTCTTTTACTTATGGAACTAACCTAACTTTATAATTCAAGATGGAAACTTGGAATTCAGATTATATTAACGAAAAAGCTACAAATTATTTATGTATCCTATTTGGAAACATTGAATGTACAGTTGTAACAAATGGTAATAGTTAGCCCATGTGAAGAAATATCGTTGACCTGCAAGTTAGAACTTTCAGGGTAATTATTTAAAGTAGTGAGTACTAAAAAATTGTTGTTGGGCTGCCCATCAAAACCGTTGGAAGCAGCAGGGCAATTATCTGAAATAATTTAAGAAGCAATAGTCTTCCAAATATCCTTCGGCGACGCTTGAACTGTTCCAACCACCATGTCGTTTATTTGTGGTTGAATTTGCCCCAGAATCTGCTAATAAGTTAGCGGACGTCCTACGGAAACAGTGGCCCGTATAAAGTTCACTATTCGGCAGTTTCAGAAATTCTGCTATATTTGCAGGCATCTTCCCAAAGGTATTAATACCCACTGGTTGTATGGTACACTTATTGTCTGTGTACTTTATAAAAAGTCGTCCGTGGTTGACGTGATTTGGACACAATGCTAGGTACTTATGATATAAGTTAATGTAAGCTTCAGTAATGATAGTAAACGTTCTTGAAACTCTAGTTTTACTGTCTGGAATGTTTACGACTAGTGTACTTCCTAAATCTTCAGTATTGTTTAATGTCAGCTGACAAATTTCTTCACGGCGGCAAGCGCCTAGCAGCAACTTTGAACATTAAGTACTTATTATCTGGTGCCTCACCAATAAACTTGTCAATATTTTCTCGGGTGAAAATTTTTGATTTTTTTGGACGGTATCCTTCTCCTTTGCGCTTCAAGAACGCAATGAGTTTATAAAATTTACCGATGTGATTAGTTGTGACATTCAACATTGCCTTGATCATGGAAAAATGTGCCCAAAGTGTAGAAGATTTCCATATTTTGGAATGTTCCTCGAAGTAAGCTAACATAACACTTTCGTTATATTTTCCTACAACATTCTTTTGGGCGAACCAATTTTGAAGGCGCTGAAACGTTAATTCATATTGTTGCTTGGATTTAGTGGGCAACAAATGTAATGTTGCTCTACTAACAGCTTCTACTATTTCTATTGGAATTTCTTCACTCATCTTAAATTTCACGAATCTAATATTTCGCAACTGTCAAACAATAAGCGAACTTGATTGTTTTGTAAATGTCCGCAATCCTCCCCACTCGCAAAATAAAATCTCACTTTTAACACTTATATCATAAATAACTATTTTTTGTGATTTGCATTTTGCTGATCACACAAGGTGTCACTTTTAATCATAATAAAACAAACTTGCAAAGTACACTTACCTCTATTGAACCTTTAAGAGCTTCTTTTATAGTGATCGCGTGGTTTAATTATTATGCAAATTTAGTAATAAATAGTTTTTATAATTATAAACAATATATCAAAGTATAAAAATGCTAATATTTTTTAAAACGAAAATATTTGATTTCAAAGTTATGGCTACGCGCGACATTATTAGAATATGTTCGAGTGAATTTTAAACATCTTGGCGTGGATGAATTTTAGGCAAATAAAACAAAAATTGATCCACGCCAACACGTTCAAATTCACCTTCGAACGTTCTCTACGCTTGTACTTAATGAGGAGCATAGCGTAGATCAAATATTTTCTTTTAAAAATATTAGCATTTTTATTCTTTGACTAGTATTCAAGCCCATTTGAAAAATGGGCCTATCTAGACAAACCTGAAATTAAAGACGTGAGGTCACTGCTCCAGGTCAGAGGTCAAAAGTTATTTCAACTTGGGACCTACCCTTAAACATTCCCCTGGACATCCTGAACACTTTGATATATAACATGCCTATGTTTCCCTGGATTTTCTATAATGTTATCGTTCCAGGTCAGAGGTCAAAAATTAGGTCAACTTGGGACCTATCTTAAAACATTCCCCTTGACGCCCTGAACACTTTGATATATAACATGCCTATATTTCCCTAGATTTAATATGAGGTCAATGCTCCAGGCCAGAGGTCAAAAGTCAGGTCAACTTGTGACCCCTATTAAAACATGCGCCTAATAATTACACCACGCTATTATACGTTGAAAACCAAACAAAAAACTCTGATAACTATTCGGTTTTGCCTATGGTTGAGAATTGCATTGAAATTGTATCAACAACACATAGTTCAACAATTAAAATAAGTAATCAAATATAAATTATAACATTTCGGTAATAGTTTAGTATTAATTTAATATTTAAGAATGCAAAATCTTCGTGATTTATAGTTTTGGAAGATGTTGCAACTATGCATTATAAGCTGGGTTGATGTTTAAAATATAATAATAAAAAATTGATAGCTTGATGTATGATTGACGAATTAATTATTGTCATTTTTGGCATTTGTAAAAGTCACTTTTCTAATATTTTTGTAAAACTTCTGCCTCACTCATTATTTATTAGTTACTATTCGTTTATGTCATTGTTATAAGAAGTCCTGACCTAAATGTCCTAGATTTTTTCTTTTGGGGCATTTAAAAGCTCTTGTTTATGAAGTAGAAATTGAAACCGAAGAACAACTCTTGAACGGATAAATAATGCAGTTAGAAAAATAAAAAATCGTAACATGCTGCAAAATCTAATAACAAACATTATTACTCGTGCACCAAATGTTTAGAAGTTGCAGGTGCTCATTTCGAACAACTATTGTAGCCGAAAAGAGAGTATAATTTAAATAAAACTTATTCAATCTTGAGTTATTGCAGAATCACAAACATATACGATCAAGGGTAACTACTGCATGTATCTTAGCTTTAAATTGTACAGCGTTGACAAATTAAAACCTTTAAGTTAAGTGCTTAAGTCTTCGTCCAAGACCAAATTGGTGTTAGAGTTTTTGCTTGGTTTCAACGTATAATAGCGTGGTGTAATTATTAGGCGCATGTCTTAATACACCCTGTATAACATGCCTATATTTCCCTGGATTTAATATGAGGTCAAAGGTCAGGTCAACTTGTGACCCGCCTAAGATCAGCGCCTGGACCTCCTGAACAATTTGACGTATCGATCTCCAAAATCGGTTCAGCCGTTATGAAGTCACCGCTACAGGTCAGAGGTCAAAGGTCAGGTCAACGGGTGACTCCGCCTAAGATCAGCGCCTGAACCTCCTGAACAATTTGACGTATCGATCTCCGAAATCGGTTCAGCCGTTTCGGAGGAGAAGATGAACAGACAGACAGACAAACCGGGCCACGATTTTATGTGTACCTATAGATATCTTGTGTTACACTTTGATAAATTAAATAAAATGTTAGTTGAAAATAAAAATAATTAAAAATCAGGCTGATAAATAATTAATATAGAAGTGTTAAAATAAATATATGTATCATATAAAAATTAAAGATTATACAGTGAAATGGTTTTGGGGGTCTTGTGTAATACAAAAATGAGCTTTCAGGCTGTATGCCGGATGCTCTAGTATCAGTTGTTTTAAAGTACCCGCAAGTTAAACGCCGGCTGTGCATTATTGAGATGAGCTTGCAGGCTACATGCCGGATGCTCTAGTCTTAGTTAATTGAAGCACCTGCAGGCTAAACGCCGGATGTGCATTATTGAGATGAGCTTGCAGGCTACATGCCGGATCCTCTAGTCTCAGTTAGTAGAAGCGCGTGCACAGCCCATGGCCGGATGTGCTGGTTACCATGCTCATGGATAAGTAGAGTAATTACAAGTTTATAGTTTTTAAGATATTTAGGTAGACAGAGACTGGGTAAGGGTAGGTCAAGAGATTTAGAAAGATATTAGTTTAATAAATTAGGCAATTAGGTAGGTGAAAAAGTTCATGGGAGGGAGTGCAGAAGCAGGATGAGCTTTTACCTCCCTCCCAATTAGGTGAGCAAAGCACCTTTACTGTTCATGATTTATTGAATCCTGATAATTAAAAGTTGCCCTTCGAGAACAATAAATAAATAATTAATTAAAAAAAACAAGGTTCATACTTGTTTGTAATTATAAAAACTATTTATTCATGAATTTGCCTAAAAATTGATCCATGCCAACACGTTCGTTCAAATTCACCTTCGAACGTTCACTACGTATGTACTTAATGTAGCGCGTAGCCATCACTTTGAGATCAAATATTTTCGTTTTAAAAATATTAGCATTTTTATTCTTTGATACGTTGTTTTCAAGTTTAAAAACTATTTATTACTAAATTTGAATAATAGTTAATCCACACGAACACTATAAAACAAGCTCTTAAAGTTGGAGGAAAATAGACAGTTGCACCATCTTACGTAATGAGAACTTCTATCGCTCGTATATATTTCAAGAAGATAAAGATGAAGAAATATCAGACTGTGGTATTTATTTCTGTGAACGTAGATAATACATGCAACTATCGTTTTCCTGAATACGAAAGCATAATACATTTCTATATGCACTGGGTGTTACAGCCTGGGAGCAAACCGACGGCAATGTGAATCTGAAAAATACATAACAAAAGTGTATTTCGCACTTTTTGCTTAGAATCAAACTGTGAACACATATTTTCATTTTTCGTCTCGTGGTATAAATCACCCTGTATAAATAATTCATTTTGTCATAGTATCTTTTTTTCAACAGCACATAACCGCAGATAGTAACATAACAAAATATGCAACACTGTTGTTTTCGACTCAGATATGAGTCGTGATACAAGATCCACAAAGACTGGAATTTTACTAACGACTAGTATTTTAGAGTTAAATATACAATTTAAATAAAAATCGGAGTTCATTTTTTTATTAATACCGAAATATTTTTTCAGTTCAATAATCTACATGGGATCTGCGTAAGATAGCGAGCTGCCCATTCTTCAAAAAATGTTGGAGTTGCTTCTTTGATGTGAAACATGGGAAGGAGAAGCTGTTAGAAATCTTTCCAGATCCAAAGAGCACATGTTCCACAAGGTTGACTGCATAGATAGCCGACTGGCTATCATAGCAAACCGACGTCTCGCAGGTACGGTGCATCCCAAAAAGTTTCATATAAATGAGAAATAAGTTGATATTCACATAAATAAATTCTTGATAAGAAACTCTTCAAGACTTGTAGGTTCATAATTATGTACAAAAATTTTAAAACATTAGCTGGAATGTAAGAAAAATGAAAATTTTGATTTAAAGTGATAAACTTTCAAACTGTAGTGAAGAACAAAATATTCATTGAAATTGTCTTTAAGTATGCAACTTGTTTATTAGTAACTCCCAAATATACATGAACAGATCATTTCAATAAGCACGTCACCAATTATTATAGTAATGCGGAGTACCAAACTACGTAGGATCCCGCCCCTAAGAACCGCATTGTTTTGTATATTACTGATATATTTTATGTGAAATAAGATAAGCTTTTTATCCATTTGTACAAAACTTTTTGGACCAACTGTATACACGGTAAGTACCAAATAGGTTAAGGATGTTCACTGTTATTGTGCATTTGTAAATAAAAAAATAAAAGTAAAAATTATAGTTATTTTTATAGTATTGCAATATTTTTCAGATTTCCTGACGTTATATAATGCTAATAGTTAAATTCATTAAAATTTTTGACCAAACCTATTTTATTTGAGTTTTGAGAAAGCAATCGATCAGTCCACCTATATTATGTGACTATCTTTCTCGTTAATTAACCATTTAAATTGAGTTTGCAGCTTAATGTTATTTTGATATTTACGAAGCAGTAAAACTATTGTATTTTTTGGTTTATTACGATGTATAGGTGCAGGTATGGTTACTGCAGTAATGGTTCAGATGAACAACCTATACAATTTTTATCGCTTTTAACGATTTCTTAAGTAGTGATATTCCATATGTGTTGAAAACACTTATTTTATGAAGGTTCTATAACGAATGATGTGTTGGTTAAGCAATTAAATTAAAGTTTGCAGGTTACGATGCAGTAACATACTAGATAATGAACTTTTGAATTACCGTATATAGGTGCAGGTATGGTAACTGCAGCAATGGTTCATATGAACAACCTATACTTACTTTAAAAAAATATCGAAATCGGTAATTTCTTTTTATACAAGAAAAGCAGTAACGAGCCTAAAGCAAAATACATTGTTGAACAATTGTAACATACTATTTAATTTTTTGAACACATGATATTTTGTTATTGCAATGTCTGTTCAAGAAGACAAGAGTGGGTCATAATGTGAAAATATAAGATAAAATACAGGTTTTTTTTAAATGAAAATCGATAAGTTTAAGCAATACGCAATACGATTTTTAACATATTGTGCACCGAAGCGCTGTATATGGACGTCAACATATTCTACAACAGGTCGTATGTGTCACAATTGTCAACGAGCAGTAACATTTTAATGTTGTAAAGAAGTTACATTATTCAACATCAAATCATGACTTGAATGGCCTCCTACGAATATGGTTGTATTTGTTTTTAGGTGGCGGTGTTTTGTTCACAAATTCAGATAAACAGTGACCGCTCACAAAACTCCACATTAAAATTGATACGTTTTAGTTAGAAAAAAAATTGTTAAATATAAGCATTGATCGTAGGGGAGAGTGGGGGAAAGACGATCGCTCAAGCAAAAATGTTTATAAAATGAATGTTGGTATGTTGGTGTATTAACTGCCAAATATGTGGTGTTTTAAGGATATAAATTAATTGACTTGGCTGGATTTTATTTTTAGAACCAATTTCAGTTGAAGATTCAGATTGTTCTTCTCGGAGCGGAGATAATTTGTGAAGTATAGTAAATTGTATAATTTCAGCTCGAAATTCTATTAAATGATTTATTGCGGAGTTCAACTGTCATCTCGACAAATACTCGCAAAAAGACGGGGTTCTCCAAAGTATTTGCTGAACTTAACGATTATTCCGACAAGTTTTTCCAATTAATTATCCATCGTTGCTTGGGAAAATTCAATATAAAATACGTACAATAGCAGCGAAACGTCGTTGTAGCGTGTGTAGTCAAAACAGGTCTAATATGTTACAAACAATTTTTAGACACGGACCTTGATAGGGGAGAGTATTGTACCTTAGGCAGCTTTTTTGAAAAACATATTACAGCTCGAAAATATTAT
Source organism: Abscondita cerata (assembly GCA_030710515.1). NCBI lineage: Eukaryota > Metazoa > Arthropoda > Insecta > Coleoptera > Lampyridae > Abscondita > Abscondita cerata. Next base: position 50,826 of record JALBCR010003078.1, on the reverse strand, counting down.
GCAAACAGTCTTTTAACAATATTGGAATGAAGACTGTGATAGTCTTCGTTGAAATCGGCAGTATTAACGACATAATGTTTATTGAAGTAATTTTTTTAAGATCATCAAAAAAATTGTCAAATGGCCCGAGGTACAAACTGACCTTGTACCTTGGACAGTAGGGTATTGTACCTTAGGCCATAGTTGAACAAATGTTTATAATACTTTTATTTTAGAAAACTTACAAGGATTACATTAAAAAAAGCTAGGTAATATAAGGAAAATTGATGGTTTTTATTCAACATGATAAATGTCAAAATTTATAGAAAAAGTCAACTGTAAAACCTGTCTTGCTGATCCTCTAATACTGATAGGTTTGGGGTAACTTCACAGTAAAGTCTCTTTCTAAAATCTCATGTTTCCTCATTTTCATATACAAATTTGTTGGCAGCATTATAAACTTTTTTTTTTAAATATTTCACTTAAAATGCTTCTTTTCACTGTCTATTACTTCTGCAACATGATAGTGCGTTTTCTTCTTTCCTCCTAATTTTGTCAGCCAAAAATCCCCCTTTTTTTTTATTCTTTCTTTTACTATTATTCACATAATTTTTTTATCAGTGTCTACAACAGGAGACCAATCAGAACGTCATCAGAATCGGACCCTTTCCATCCATCAATTTCTTCATCTGACAAAGATGTTAAAATATTATCATTTATTTGACAGTGCCCGTATGAAAGCGACTTTTCCTGGCATCAGAAATTTGTCCACACACAGAAAAACGTCTTCGAAAGCAGAGAACCAGCATACGAAAGTGGAACAAAATCCGTCGAACCGTTTTCGAGTTATTCCCAATATACAATATATTTTGGAAAGTTTGACGCCCTCTGGCGTTCTTATAGTACACTTTTGGTTATAGGTAAATTGGTGTCAAACGGTCTATTTTGAGCCAGAGAACCTCTGGTAAAGTCATGTACACACCCTTTTAGAAAGGCCCTGTATTTATTGAAAAGGGAGAAACGTTGTGTTTGTTAAAGCTCGTGGCTCTGGACAGGCTAGTCACTAGGGATTTTCTTAATGCCAAGTTTTTATGACTGCTCATAAATCCATAATACCATGTTTTTCCAGCCTGGCCTCGCCTCTCCTTTGAAGCTGGACAAGTAATGTTGTTAACCTTTGCAAAATTATATGCCAGTTTTCGAGCCTCTTTTATAGAAACACCATACATCTTACTGCAAGTGTCTAAATATTGGCCCAACATCTCTTCGTGTTCTGCGGAAAAAACTGTCCAAATATCGCAGTTATTTATACAGGGTGATTCAGCTAACCCGTTCATTACAAGTTTATGGACTTTCCGTTGAAACATTTGTTTAAAAATTTGGAATAGGGGATTGCTCGAAAAGTTCTATTTAATTAAAATATTTCAGCTCTTCTAGCACTTCCGGTTACACCGGAAGTGGCTACCAACTTTGTTATTTTAAATGGAATGATATATTTTTTTTGTATATTTGAATTCTACGCTAAAATCTGAGTTACTTTCATGTAGCACAACCTATATGAAAAATCAATAGTTTTTGAGATATTCTAATTTTTTGAGAAAAATTGGTTTTGTAGTATTGTTTTCAAACGCTTGTCAATGATTGAAAAAGAAAGTTATAGTTACAAAATTTAGGCTATACTTAGAAGGACTGTTAAGTTTTTAAATGATGTGTAATTTAACATCTCATTATTTACAGGGTGTTCAAAATGTTTGGCCGAATCTGACTAACTTCAACTGCCCAAAAGTCAATTTTTTAAATGGAACACCCGGTATCTTGTACACACAATATTTCTCTATTTTATTAAATAATTTCTGACTAGTGGCCTGTGGAAATTAAAACAATGTGCCTTATTTATCAAACTTGTAAACGTCGACGTGACACATTATACACGATGTGGAAATCCACCAAGAATATTCGAATGAAGACATACTAAATTTATTTTTTATTCATGGATAATGTTACAAGATTATTGAAAGAACTATATATAGAACATACAATTTCTTCCAGGTGAACAAACTCTGATGAGATCGGTGTTCCTTCTGGTTTACAGTGCTAACACGTAAGTGTCCAAGGCATAGGTGGTCGAGAAGAAGTACTCGGAACAGTTGATGTAATTATTCCTAACATGAGGAAAGCGAAACCTTGTTGGCAAGGACTATTACACGTAGATGATAACAAGATTATAAGACATAACTTACTTAACCCTAAACTTGGCAAACACGCATTTTTTGACAAAATTGTTGCTTCTGGTGAACAAACAAGAAAACCCCCAAATATGATGTATAATATCAAATAATTACTTTGTTTTATGTACACGTCAAACTTTCGAGTTGTACCTTTGAAGATACATTGCCAACATCAGGCACTTTATACAATTTTGATTTTGAGTTGTATCTTTATACATTGCCAAAATTTTGAGAAGTAGGAAGAATAAGTTGAATAATTTGTCAAATAGGTACCCTAATCTACTATTTCATAAAAAAGCAAAAACAAAAACAGTGAACTCACATAGTTTACTTTTTGAAATGAAAGTCTACAAAACAATTTCTATTCGGTAAGAGGCACAATCTCATATTAAATTTACCACAAAATACTTGGGTTTGTCCTGTTTTACAGTTCTTACATCGCACTTTTGTTCCAAACAGTGGGAAATGTCCAGTCTTATCAAACCGTGAGTCATGTTGAGGTCTTGGATCAACTGGCGTCTGGATTTTCTTCGAAGGCAGTGGTGCTTCGGTTACTAGGTCGTCCCACCCTTATCTCCTTAGTCTGGAACAGACTCTTCGACACACGGATGCGAAATTTTTTGAACGTGTCTTCCCATATCTCCACTTCGTAATGAAAGTCGTCATTTGTCCATGAAAAATTTTTCGTGGGTTTAGTTGTTTGTTTTTTCATTTTAGGGATCCCGCTTCTGACGGCTGGTGTAGTAACTATTTTCCGTTTCCTGGATTTCACTGGTGTTGCCTGGATCTTTTTAGCAGGTACAGGTAACAATTCTGCTAGAGCGACTTCATCTTCTGAGCTATACACTTGTTCTTGTTCATTATTTACTATATCAGTAAAATTATCTATTTCAGGCAATAATAGTATCTGCAAGTCGTCCTTATTTTCACTGTCACTCTGGATCGCTTTCTGCTCCCACTGGAGGCAAAAGAGCAAATATTCTGTCAATTCCCTTCATTTCACCTACACTGGAAATAAAATTAGCATTAATACCTTTACTTGGCAATGTATATCTCCAGATACTTTTGTTACTGGCGGATTTTACACCAAACTTGGCAATGTATCTGGAGAGATACATATTTTTGCACACGGGTTTTCATATAGAAAAATTTTACGTATTATCGTAATGTCTCTTTACTAAAGTGAAGTAACCATCTCCTACACTGATAATATTCAATTATTGAGAAAAACAACTGAAAAATATCTTATTATCAACAAACTTACCTGATAGCCTTTCTGTCATGTGCACTTCATATCCTAAGTTTCACTGAATACCGAACTACTTCTGTGAAAACTGGCGGGAAATTCAAACACGATCGATGCGCCAGTGACTTGCATATAGTGTTGAATGTATCCTACGTGCACCTTGCCAAGATAAAACAGTTACATTAGGCCTACATGACGAATGAATTTCTAAACTATGTATCTGGAGAGATATGCTGTCAAGTTTAGGGTTAACCACTACAGATCGTATAATTCGACTAATGCTTTATCTGACAGCAATATCGTTGTTTTCCTCAAAAGAAAAGACACTACGGCCAAGCCGAATAAGCAATCCACGTTTCGATAACAAGAATCCTAATTACACTAACGCGACTTTAATTCTAAATAATTTAGGTTGGCTTATTATACCTACTAAACCAAGGTAAATGATTAAATATTGGAGCCAACATATGTTAAGGTGCGTACAGACCGAAGTTCCAACGCATACCAAGGCACATGTGGACAGATATTTAAATGCGTTGGAGCCGATGTATACGATGTTAGCGAATGTACGCCAATGCATTCGAACGATTTCCAAAGGATCGTTGGCGTTGGTTTGCGTTCGGACTCTGAGCGGTACTTCAATGTTTCATTTTGTGTGGACGTTTTTAGCGTTTTCAGTAGTTGGCATCGCGTCGTAGTAGAAAGAGTATTTTTTATTGTTTTTTTGGTGAATACGTCTATAGTTTTGTGTTTCGATATGGAATGGAACCACGATTTATGCATTAAATTAATTCAGCTGTATCGGGATAATCCTATATTATGGGATCCTACTAATGGAAATTATAAGTTCTCGAAAAAGAAGATAGATATCTGACAAAGTATTGCAGATGAAGTTGGGCGCGAAATGCCTGAAGTAAAGAAAAAAATTGAGAGTCTTCTTACTTCTTATCGACGAGAATGGCGACGTGAAGGTACCACATACTTTGGAATAGGAAAGAAGAACTATATCATTCAAAATGGTTTGCATTCAAAGAAATGCAGTTTCTTAACGACAAGTTTCGGCAAAGGAAAACTCAAAACACTATGAATGTAAGGAAAACCTTTATATCAAACTATATGATACAATATTTCTTCATAATATTTATTCTGTTTAAAAAATAGCACCTAGGCGTCATCTCGATTGTTGACTGTTGTAATTTTTATTTCTAACTTAAAAAGCGGGAAAAATAAAAACTCAATTGTGTCCATTCAAATATTAAGAAAATGAGTGAGCTTGGCGATCAAAGTTTCTATTTTACTACACAAAATTATTTTGCCATTGGCACCTTTCCACTGGTAATAAAATACTCTGCAAACTCAGCTCGAATTTGTTCTGCATTTGCTGATGATTTTCGAGCTACTTTTGGAATTGATGTTGATCCATTGTTGTTATCAGATGATCTCCATGATCCAGGTATTACTATTCCATTCACTTCGGTATCAAAAGTTCCATTTGGAGTATAAACATGTTTGGATGATTGGTTTTTCTGAGAAAATTATACAAGTGAATGCATGCCATAACAACCAATTGAGCTTTTTCCGGTTCTAGCAGCATTGGCTTTCTAAAAACTCGAAATACAGCTGACAAGACACCGAACACATTTTCAACTATCCTCCTTGCCCTTGAGAGTCGGTAGTTGAATATACGTTTAGCGGATCCTTTTAAGTGAGAACCTGAATATGGTATTAAAATATTGTCTTTCAAGGGAAAGGCTATATCCGCAACGAACACATAAGGAACAATTTTGTTTCTTCCAGGTAATATATTTGAATTTGGCAAATTTAGAGAATTTTCTTCAAGTTTTTTGGATACAATTGTGTTACTAAAAACGCCTCCGTCAGAAATTCTTCCTTGGCACCCAACATCAGCATATAAAAATTAAAATCGGCGTCAACAAGTGCGAAAAGAACAATGCTAAAAGTAGATTTAGAATTGAAAAAATTACTTCCACTGGAAAATGGGGCCTGTAATTGTACATGCTTGCCATCAATGGCACCTAGGCAATGCGGAAAGTTCCAGTTTTCTTCGTATTCACGACTTACTTTTTAACCATTCATCTGGTGTTTGGGGCATCTGTAACAATACAAACATTGGAAATTCATATCAAATATGCACTGCCCTGTATTTTTTTTACAGGAAACTAATGTTGGTGCCAGCGTAGAAATATATGAATCGCCAGACGTTTTGCATGACTCGCAGATGTCACAACAAGAAGATAACATAAATAACGATGAAGTAGTCATTACTTGTACTAAATTTCCCAAATCTAAACAATTCATTACTTCTACCTCAAAAAAACGGGAAAGAGAAAAGGAGGATCCTCGTGTAAATGAACCGCTCAATATTATGAAAATTATTGATCCTAGTAAAACTGCTAAAATTGAAAAAAACGAATGTACCCTATATGGCGAATATATTGCCAGTCAACTTCAAAAATTTGACGACCATACCCGCGCTTTGGTGAAGCATAAATTTGGAAACATTTTGTTTGAGGCTGACATGGGAATGTATCAAGCCCCACCAAACCCAATTTTACAGTGGAATGATAATTCAACTCTTAGCACATCATCGCTAAACTCTGGTTACGCCAGCACCATACAACAGTTGGGGGAGATACATCATCAGCCTTCCACGCTCATTGTTAGGTCACCGACACCTTCGCGAAGGTCTGGTGGTACTCTATTTACCATGTTGTGCCCCAACCCGTCCACACCTGGCTCAAGCAATTTTCTTCCTCACCTTCACGAATTATAAAAATTACAATAACAATTTCATGTAATAATTTAACTAATTAAAACTTACCCTGATATATTCTTTCAATGTTTCAACAATGGCAGAGCAAACTTGAGGAATAATAGATGAACGTGATTTAGAGACGTCAAATAGGTGTCATCAATCACGTCAGTGACAGATCAGGAAGACGTCAATAATACGTCATTTAGATGTAGTAAAAAGTATTATTTAAAAAACTATATATTTTATTAGTAGTGAAGTATAAACAAATCATTTCAAAATGTAAACATAATAATTGGATCAGCCAAATATGCTAACCAATTTAAAAATATAACAAATTTTAATGTAATACAATACACAATACAAAACAAAAGCATATACGGGGTGTCAAAAATGATTTTCATCTAGTTGGCTGTAGATTTCTAATATGAAATAAAAAATACCGCTTTAAAAATAGACTACTTACTAGATGTCAATGTCACTTGCTTGTTACATAACCCCAAAAAACTTAATATGTAAAAATATTTCAAAAGTAACTAGACGAAAATCATTTTAACACCCCGTATAAACGCCGATAGTGGTAAAATTAGCTAAATAACTCATACAAAGGAAACTTATGTTAAGGTAAATACATAATTATTGATAAAAGTAAAAGGGCACATAGAAATACTATGAACAGTGGCAAAATATGTTAACCAACTTAACTTCATGATTACAGCTAATTCTAGAACTTTACATATGCAACCTAGGAAAACACACCAATCCCTTTTTTAAATGGAAATACTACGCATTTACTTAAAATTTTATTTTGTGGCCATGTGGTCATTAGTGTCGATACATCTTTAATACAATAAATATGAAATCTCTTTGAATCAATAGGATATTTAAAAATGATGTGTAAGAATTAAATTGTTTTCCTACAATAAAAATATTGATTCTTTCATCGATTATGATATTATGTATTTCTAGAATTAAGTGATTTTCCAAGAGACAATAACAATCTGTCTCTAAGTATGCCTTAGTTGTGAAAACAAAATCTTTAAAAAACATTTTTTTTGTATTGTTTGCAAGCAAATTTAGGAGTTGGTCCAGAAAAATGTTGCAATTTGCAAATATTTTGCGAGAAGGCATTAAGGGATTCTTCTGAAGCCGCCATTTCAATTTCTTTTAATCTTCGATGAACTTGTTGCAATGGATTACTGCGCGACATAATCAATCGTTTCAATTGGCCAAGGTAATTTTCGAATGGAAAGGTCGAAAAATTATCTAGAGCACCGAAATTTTTAACATCATCAGCCAAATGCGATAATAGATGCACATTGTAAATTAAAAATTCGAGCCCATAAATATTTTGGGAATGAGTTACAAATAATTTCAAAAATTCTTCAGCTACATGTATTCCTACGTTTTTAATATGGTATTCTGAAATAAGTATCGTGATAGCAGAATGAAATAGTAAATAATGCTCATAAACAGCTAGATCAACTTTGCCATACAGAACGACTGGTCCGGTATATAGTAAAACAATCTAAATTCGGTTGCCTTCCAACGAGGTAATTCGGATAAAATACGCCCTTTTCTATTAAATTCGAGCGGTATAAACTTCTGTAAACAAATATTCTCTCAGATATAATTTTTGAATTAACCGGGGATAGTTTGACTTTACTAGGTTTTCCAATCCAAACGTTCAATAACTTTTTCATTACCCCTAAGCAAACGTTGTGCATATAATCTATCGGAAATGTACTTATAATATTAATTGGTAAAGTTAATAAGGGTGAAACGCCAGAATGATGATGTTTATCGGTCTGTTCACGAAATGAAATATTATCACGTTTTTTGGCAGTAATATTTTTGAAAATCACACGATTGTTATGATACTCTCCATGTTCCTCACACTTATCGCATGAAGAGTAGCCAGAATGTAGTTTTACACATTTTAGATATGCCCGTGCTGGAGAATCGCACACGAAACTGTGAATCTCTACTTTATACAATGTATTATTGAATTTTAGATCATTTTTAACTAATTCCCTTAATTCTTCTAAAAATCTTCTAAAAACATTGATAGAGAATTTGGTTTTCCAACTCTAAGAAGGAGCCAACAACAAATGGTTGGCTTTTAAAATTCTTTACAAGACCCAAAATGGGCCAAAGTTGAAGTGTGGAACTACCGAAAACAGGGAGTCCATCAATATTAAATGAAATTTTGAGTACTCTTTGATTACCTAAATTTGTTATCAATCTTAAGGATTGTAAACTAGCAGACAACCCAAAATGACAATATTCACCATTTAATAATCGTTTAACGTTTGTTACCCTTGGAGTTTTCAGTAATGTCCTGCTATCTAAAGGTAGTTCTTCGTGGAATGGCGAAAGTATATGAAGAAGAAGTGTTATTGATGTTCGAGGAATTCGTTGTGAAGTAGCCCACTTTCTCAAATTTGTAAGCAAATTATTAGGACAGTTATCATGAAGACAAGTGGTAGTCGAATTACAATTTTCCCGAAATGAATATTTTGAATTGAATCTGAATTTTCAAAAAAAGTGCTAACATTGTCACTATTGTCTAAGTTTTGAAAAGGTAAGCTGTGATCTTCGTTGGAAGATAAAGATACGAACTCCTCATTATTAGAATGCTCGTTATTAATTATATTAAAATTACTAATTGAAGAAGAATCAACAGTTGAACTGACAGTAGGGACTGACTGATTATTAAAATTAAGTTGGTTAACAGATTTTGCCACCCTTCTGTACAATTGTCTCTTACTTACTACACCATCTCTCTGTTTACGAGTTGCCATGTGATTTTTCTTTTTTTAACCGTTCGGGAGAATGTTTTAACCAGATCTTAATATTATTTTCAACGTCGCGCTCTGTCGTTTGAGAGTATATTGCTCTAACAGCACCTACAATACAATTAAATTTGTAATACCTAGTACAATGATAAAATGTTTACTTACAAATAATGACGTTTTTAAGCATTAATTTTGGAACGCGTGCTTTCCATTTCGTTTTCCAAGAAAGCTCCAATTGCGTCCCTTCCTCCCAATGAAGGCAAATATGATGACTAAAGGATTAACTGAACAGTTACAAAATCATATTAAACATAATTATACACTTACGAAATTGTCAAAATTATCCTTTTCATTCAAATATGTTTCCAACGTTTCTAATTGATAATTGTCGTTAATTGGAAACTGTATTTTTAAGTTGTCAGGTAGAGCAGACACCCTGTTATTGCAGGTTTTTCTGATCTCGTATCCAACTTAGAATTTGGTTATTTTGCTCTCTTATTGTAAGTAATAAAGCAGTTATGCTTTGACCATGTTCAAGCAAATCTAAAACAATGTAATTACTTTTGACTGCAGAATGTTACACCATCATTTACCTCTTCTTTCTTGTACTGGATTCTGATTTAATCTACTGGAACTTGGAGTTAGTTCGCGTTGACTATTAGTAAAATTTGGAAGAATGTCTCTTGAAGTGGACGGAGAATGATTAACGACGACCGAATGTGTATTAGAACTATGACTATATTGAATTGGTTCTGACTGGCATTGAACTGTATCAGGCTGTACATCTGGTGGAGTCGAAGCCAAACACGTAGATGAATTTTGTAATTCTTTATGTCCTACAATATAATTTCGAGCAGATTGTCAAATTGTTAAATAAAAAATTTTACCTTTCCTTAAAAATCGAGTAGGTGGGGGACGAGAAATGTTGGAGCACCATTCACCTTCTGAGTCAGATGAATCTAACAATTTTCTAGAAACCCTGCGTTTCCTTTTTTGTAGATGGTATATAGGCGTTTTGCATAAATACTCCAGCGCCACCAATGTCAAAATTTCAAAGTTCGTGTTATGACAACAAAACTCAATTTTGATAGAAACAAGTGTATTTGTGTCTCACTAAAATCTAATTTTCTATGTTATTTTAATAGTTGCGATGAATACTAAATCACGAGGATCAAGGATCATGTGTTCAGTTGTTGGTTGCCACAATAATTACTTTAATACTGATCCGAATATAAAATTTTATTCATTTCCCTCAAGACCACATGAAAAGATCGACGCAAATGTGTGGATACAGAAAATTCGTAGAGAAAAGTAAGACGAGAGTTTTACATAAAGGCACACGTAATTTAGTTATTTTAAAATTTTAGTGTTTCTGGTGGCGGTGCTTGGGAACCAAAAAATCACAATAGAGTATGTAGTGCACATTTTGTCGGAAACAGAAAATCGAATCATCCTAACAATCCGGCATATCATCCTACTATTTTTCCTGATGTAATATTTAGTTTGTTTTTATTTTGATTATGCATTAACGAATTTTAGGTTTATCGAAACAGGAAAGTAACTACAGCAACAAATGTAGAACGTTATAACCGTATTGTGAAGAGGAAAATCATAAACAATACCAAAGGCAATACTAATGAAATGATGGACATTCAAGTAGAGACAGCAAGTGAAACTTCAAATATAATTACATCGAAAGAAGTCTCATGTCAAACTAGTTTCAAGTACAATGAATTTGAATATGTTCCTTTTGCATTTGAATGCAGCTTTAATAATCAAAGCAATGAAATCTCTACCCGAGCCTGTATACCACTTACAAGGGGGAACCATTTAAAATCCTTTACAGATAAGTGCATTGGAAATGATATTGAACTTTCATGTGAAAGTTTCCATGGATATAAATCTATTAAGGGCCGGTTGTATAATGTTCGGTTGATCTTCGGTTGAAAGTGAACCGTTAGTTGAATTCAAAATTCTGTTGTATAATCGACGGTTGGTACTGAACCAAAGGTTGAATCCACGGTTACCAAACCGAAAGTCGAGTACGGTTTGAAATTTGAATCTCCGGTTGTAATATAGTTATTTGAGGTTAGTAGTGTGTACTACAGCTGATTATAGCCTGTCTTGTTTTTGTTAAAGTTTTCTCAATTTTTCACACTACTTTAAATTATATTTGGAAATAAGTAAGCATGCTTATTAGAATTGCTCCATACCTACTTTTGTCACTTTTAGTTCAAATGGATTCTAGCAGTTCCCATTCTACTTCTTCTTCCGATAGTGAAGGTAATGCTGATGAGTTATTGCTTCATAGAAGCTCTTCATCATCAGAATCAGATGAAGATCTAATGTTACAATTAAACGGCCATGCACGTGGAGAACGAATATTTCGAGTACGCCTAAATCATCTAACCCATTGGAATGACAATGAATTTATCACTCGATTCCGGTTATCTAAAGAAACGGTTTTATTTTTGTTAACTCTAATCGAAGAACAATTGATGCCAAACACAAACAGGTAAAGAAATTTTTAGATAAGCCTTTGGTTATTGTTATATATATATATACAAAATTATAGAAATCATTCACTATCCCCATTACATCAACTGTTGTTAGTTTTACGCTTATATGCAACAGGCGACATGTTGATATGCATTGGAGATTTCAGTGGAATTGATAAATCTACTGCCAGCCGAGTTGTAAAACGGGTTACAACAGCAATCACCTCCTTAGCAAATAGGTATATATATATGCCAAGAACCAACGAGGAAATTAATAATACCCAAGTTTCGTTCTACAATATATCAAGATTTCCACGAGTGATAGGAGCAATTGATTGTACTCATGTTAAAATACAATCACCAGGTGTGTACAAAATATACAATTAATTATTTCCTCTAACTACTTACCTACTTTGTAGGAGGTAGAATGCAGAATATTTTAGAAATAGGAAGGGCTATTTTTCGATTAATGTCCAGGTTGTTGGAGATTCTCAATTGAGAATTAGGGACATAGTGGCAAGATGGCCAGGGTCATCACACGACCAAACTATATTCAACAACTCCAGAATTAAAGCTAGATTTGAGGAAAATGAATTTGAAGGCATCATATTGGGGACTCAGGTTATGCTTTAACCCAATATTTAATTACGCCGTTATTGCACTCCAATAACACGTGGAGAACAATTGTTCAATGAAGCCCAAATACGAACAAGAAATCCCATTGAACGATTGTTTGGTGTGTGGAAGAGGCGTTTCCCCATCTTATCACTTGGCTTGAGGTTACAAATAGAGACTGCTCAAGCAGTAGTGATTGCCTGCGCAGTGTTGCAAAATGTTGCTGTCGATAGAAAAGAACAGCAGCCTCAAGACGATCCAAATGTTTTACTTCCTATAGAATTGGACGATGGATATGTTAATGACGAACAACCACATAATGATTTTCGTAATCCATTTATTACTTATTTTTCCAATTTATAGTTATGCGAGTCAAACATTTTTTTATAATTTTCAATTTTAATTTTAATAAAGTAATTTTTAATCGTTTTTCTTCATTATCCAATTGTAAACCTGCTAAACGTTCTTTGTGAAGTTCTCCATTCCTTATGTTTTCTTGTAGTAAAAGTTCTTGTTTTAATTTATTTAGTTCCGTTTTGCTGGAAGTGATGTCTTTCAATATCTCATTATTCGATTTCTTTTTTTTATTTTTTTCAGATTTTAAAGCTTCATTTTTTTTCCTTTTTAATATGTTTACTGCACTTGTGCCAGCAGTTATATCTGAAAATGTATAGGATTACTATAAACATTTGGATATGTACATTGGCTTACCAATATCGGGAATGATCTCATTTTCTTTATTTTCAATGATTGTCACTGTCAGGACATACTAGCATTGCCATTGAATCAATCTAATGAATACAAATTTAGGAAACCATTGTATTATAATTTATAATCATACCACAATCTCCGGAACGTGCTCAACTTCTTCTATTGCAGTACTAGTTTGTGGTGCAACGGATTCTTGAGCTACAATTACATATATTTGAGAAGTAAAATAAATTAGGCTTACTATAGCTCCTTACCAATTACATCACTATCTCCACAGTGAGGTTGTAACCCTTGAACCGAGAAATTTATGATGGCTTTAATTTTTTCGTACAGATTCTTTAATATTTCTCGAATATCGTCTTCCAGTACACCACCACCAGTTCTATATAAAAGCTGCCTTTGTTTTGCAAAGTATCTTCTTGTTTCCTTTTTCAGGTTATCGTATTTTGTGCGCAATTGATCACTACTTTTTACTTCAGTTACGGATGAATTATATTCCGTACATATTTTGTCCCAGATCATCACCTAAAACTCATTTACTGTATCTAATTGGTAAAGGATCATTAGCTTTACCTTATCTTTCCATGCCACTGCATCCGTTTTTTGATTCAACAGTATTTCTATACTTGTGAACTAAATCTACTAATCGGTGCATGTCCGAATCCGAAAACGTGACTCGTTTACGAGGGGTAGTCATCTATTGTAAATAAACATTAATTGAATCAAAACGACTAGCTTACCGTTGAAGTAGTAAACGCGTAACTAAAATAATATAAGTTTCAAAGCAAAACTTAAACTAACTTAAAAATAACACTTAATTTGTAATTAGTACTAATAAATACAAAACTCTTACTACTAACAAAGAACAATTAAATTTAATTTTTAAATATATAAATTTGAAAACAGCTGTTGTATATCACCATGAACTGGAAAATGCTGTCAAACTAAACTTACTTCTTATTGGTAGATAATCAATCGGAAGTCTTACCAACTTTGAAACACAACTATTAAACCGTAGGTTCTACAAACTTTGAAAATTCTTTTATACAACATACAGAAACTCAACCCGTAGTTGAAAATCAACCATCGGTTCGTCAACCTCTGGTTGAAAATACGTTTATACAACCGGCCCTAAATGTAATACCGAATTGAACAGTTTAGCTGGTGTCACTTTTGAAAGATTTAATCTGTTATTTTCTTTACTACACTTTACACTTCATGGGAATGATAAATTATCAATCCATAACAAGCTTTTATTATTTCTCATGAAAATGAAACTAGGCATTTCATTTACAGCACTTGGTGTATTGTTTGGTGTACATTGTTCTACGGTATCGAGAATATTTGTTAATATTCTAACAGAACTTCATGGCAAAACGCAGAATTACATTTATTGGCCATCTAAAGATGTTATTAGAGACGATGCCAAAAAGCTTTTGCAATAAATTACCCCAATTGTCGAGCTATAATCGACTGTACAGAACTGAGAATTCAACAACCCTGTGCCATTGATAATAGGATATATACATATTCTAATTATAAAGGATGTTTTACAGCAAAATTTTTAATTGCAGTTTCACCAAATGGTTTCATCACATTTTTGTCAAAATGTTACGGAGGACGAAGCAGCGATACTTTTATTACAAATAATTGTGGAATTTTAAATCTATTTGAAAGTGAAGACTTGATTTTGGCTGATAAAGGGTTTCCAGGCATTAAATGTGATAAAAACAGTATTATTGTTATGCCACCTTTTTTTACATAATGGTACGCTTTCATATGATGAAGTGATGGAGACATATTCAATAGCAAGTGTACGCATTCATGTTGAGAGAAGTATACAAAGACTCAAAATTTATAATATTTTACAGAAAATTCCGACACATTTATTACCATATTTGGATATGATCATTTTTATGTGTGGGGTTTTAACAAATTTACAATTACCAATAATTAAGGAACATCCAATGTAATAATAACAATTTTTAGCTTTTACAAATTGTATTTATTTAATAGATAATAATATAGTAAATGTATAAATTATATATCTATTAAATTTCTTTTCATGTACTTATAACTATTTATTACACAAAGTATGTAACATGTAATTAAAATACCGTTGTTTTAATTTTGTAAAATTTCGATGCAGTAATTCTCATCTAATGGTGTTTCAATTACTAAATAACTTTGGTCGTAGCTCGAAAAACGACAAAATCGCATTTTTAACATTTAACACAGACATACATAATTGCACTTGCATAAAATACTTGTGATTTCTTTTTATGGATACGCCATTTGTAGATTTTAATAAATAGGGTAAATTATCGACAAGGTTCTCTGCTGATACGAACTTTCCTATAATTATTGATAATGTAATAGTTTATCGCATTAGTTTTATGTACTTTACCTTTGTAGGGACATTTATTTCCAATAATTTGTGTGGAATTTTATTAGAATTTAAAATAATTCCATCTGGGGAAACTGCGAGCCATTGATCAGATGCACACACTACAAGCCCTGTTTCAAATACTTCACAATTCATGTCTCTGAAAATATTTACTTCTTAAATAGGTATGTAATATTTAGACAGTACTTACCGAGAATAACAAAGCCTGGCTAAATTTTCATAATAAATTCCATGTCTTGTATAAATAGAAGAAAATTTCCGAGGCTCAAAATATTTTTACTTTTGTCCTTCCAGTTTGTTTTGGAATAAGTATATAAATCGTAAGCCCTAGACGCTGTAATACGGAATTTTCGTTCGGTTTTCCATGTTCCTTTGTTTATGAAAGTATCATTTGTCAGTTTTTCGACATCAGCGGAATGTATTGCTGTATTAAACGTTTTTACACAGCAGTCTCCTTTGACATTAAAATGATATGAAGATAAATCATTTAATATTACTGAAGATAATTGATGTGCATATATTTGTTGAATAATATCGTCATGAATTACGTCAATTTCCATATTTTCGGTATTTGCTGATAATAAAGTTAATTGAAACCAAAGCG
The DNA here is from genome assembly GCA_030710515.1 of Abscondita cerata. Lineage (NCBI taxonomy): Eukaryota > Metazoa > Arthropoda > Insecta > Coleoptera > Lampyridae > Abscondita > Abscondita cerata. The sequence goes on along the minus strand of JALBCR010003078.1, from coordinate 34,967 downwards.
AGTAACATATTGACATACCTTGATACAGCAAAATCAATTATCTCCTTTACAAAATCCCGACACATTACTGTTTTTCCTGCATTTAACATCACAGAGAACATGCAATCTATATTATTCACATCAAAGTAGGTATTTGCTTGTTCACATTTTTGAATGGTACTTCCTGTGATTGGTAAAAGCGGAAACAATTCATTAATCTGTTTACCCTTGGCATACTTTTCTTGACCAACTTTAGAAGAGTGAGGTTTGATCCACTCACATTTTCTATTTGTTTTGAAATAGTCTCCTCCTTGTTGGTAGCAATTACAACCGCTGCTATGTGTTTGCATTTACTGGAAATACCAGCAACACAAGCACAATCTGCTTTAACTACTTCACGCTTTTCATTCAGCTATAATGCAATAACAAATTAAGGTTAATTAGTGAGGAAAAATAAGAAGAGTTTACACTCCAATAATACTTGATATGGTTTTAAGGACACACTAGTTTGCCTTATGACAAATCCTTTTATGCTACACATATTTCCTTCTTTAACTCCATTAGTTTTGTTACATGACCAGCTTCATATAATAGTTTCCCCTTTTTCATTGTACTTGGGCTGCATGTGAACAGTATTGGTTTGCAATCCACAATGAAACCAAATTCCATTGCTATCTATGTTTATTAACATTAAACTGCTAAAAATGCCGTAGCTTGGCGATTTAACTAAAGGTTTTATCGTTAACACACACAATGCACACACATATGAACGTGTAAACAAAGATTTGTTTTCATACACTTTGTTCACCTTTTGGTTGTAGGGGGCGCTAAATGACTTTATACGCAATCAGCCTATAGTCATCTTTATCTGACTGTACGTCAGATGTTAATTCTGCTTCTTTTATCTTTTGTAGTGATTTTTCATAGTCATCTGCAACATATTTTATTTGCTTTAATGAAAAATTATAAATATAGGTACCAGTAGAAAGTTAATTTGCAAAAGTTTGGTACAAGTAACAGAATCAAACATGTACATATTACACACACCTACCAGTTTCAAAAAACTTTCTTGCAATTGAGTAAGTTGTCCAAGTAACTTCATCGGGGATGGTCCTTGTCTTAAACATTTATAATATTGCTCTTGGGTCTTAAATGGTGCCACAAAATTTCAGTTTTTCGAGGAGTCAACCACAGGTCACGTACTACAGCTAAACCACCTCCGTCATTTTCATGAAATTCCACACCAATAAAGGAAGGCATGGTCCTTCACCCTTGACTTTTCGACTAGCAATATATGTAGGGGAAAGGAGGGTAAAGTGGAATGGCTAACAATTAAAAATTCATATTTGGTATATATTTTAATTTTAGTTGTTTTTATGCAGTGGGTATTATTAGTAGTAGCTTTGAGAATGTACAGGTGGAATATTGGGATGATAAGCAAACACAATTTAAAACTATTGAGTGCAATTAAATAATGTGTGCTTATTCCGATTTACCCCACCTAGTGGGGTATAGTGAAATAATGGATGGGGGTAAAGTGAAACTGTTCAAAATAACGAGTGGGTAAAGTGAATAAACAGCATTTTCAAAAAAAAAGAAACAAGTTTATTTAGTAACTTACGAAAAATAATTTTTCCATGTCTCATGATTCTAAATTTTGGCAAAACACCTGTTATTTCATTCTTGTATATAACACTAATGTCATCAATTGCTGGAAAAACAAAGATATCAATATGCTGGCGATAGTTCCTCATGAATTTTACTTCATAGGCTACTTCCAACTCATGTGTTTCTTTACCAACTACTCGAATAATTTGCCCTACAAACTCTTTGACGACTTGCTTTTTACTTCCTTTAGTTGGACACTAACAAAATCATTCAAACAAATTTCTTTCTGGGTCACCGTAAATTTTGTTTCGAAACTTTCAAAGGATTCATTACTTTCACCGACAAAATTAGAATCGTCCGATTCTTGGCAAATATCGTCGGAGTCGTAGCTTTCTGATGACGATGAGCTGACACTGGTTTTCTTTTTAACACTTCTAGACGATTCATTACGGTTTTGTTTATAAGTCTTTGATTTTGTTAGTACTTCATCAGCGAACAAATCTCTCTTAACTTTCTTTGGAGGTTTAGTCTGACGTGGGGTTGCACAGTTCTTCAGTTCGTTCATATACGGTGATGCCGTTATTACGGCAGTTTTGCCACGTTTTCGACTACCTTTAATAGACTGTTTAGGCACAACTTTCGGCAAAGGCAAAATCTCTTTCGGGGATATTAGGTTTACTGAACTGCTTAGAGAGGGTGTCTGCGGTCTTACTAATGTTTCTATTAAAGAACAAGTCGAAGTTGATGGAATTTCCTCATTGATACAAGCTGAAGTTGATGGAGTCGGTGTGTTCTCAGCTAGTCTATCAGTGCTTTCTGGTGACAGAATGTCATCCGAATTATTAATATTGGACGAAGAAGCAGCTGTGTTCTTGGTACGCATCTCTCTTTCTGTAAATATGTGAGGGTCATAGGGGTAAATACCTGTTTTTCTGAAGCCACTTTCGGCATTTGATAATGTCCCAGCCCTCACATAAGCCTTTGCAAAAATTTGCCCAACATCAGATAGTTCAATTATTTTGTTTGGTTTATTACGTTGCCAGTTTTCAACTCTTGACTATAGAAATTATTCAAAGGAAACATAATGGCAACATCCAGTGGCTGAAGCCGATGCGATGTATGAGGGGTATGGCCAGAATATGAACATGATTTTTCTTGCATTTTCAATTAACGGTAAATTTTTACGTGAGTAGCATGTCCATCTAGAATTAGTAATACTGGATTTTCTCAGTCGGATTTGTGTGTTTCAGGAAGTGTGGAAACCATATCTCAGCAAATATTTTGGATGTCATCCATCCTGATTTTTCGAAAGCTACAATACTTTCAGCTGGTAACCCAAATTCGTATATAGGATTGCGTCGCACTCTTGGTATAATGAGAAGTGGAGGAACATAGTGCCCCATTGCACTTAAGCACATTTCTACCGTCACCAACTGTCCTCGTTCTCCAGAACTAAAGCTTCCTACTTGCTTCTTTCCTTTCAAAGATATTATTTTGACAAAGGAAAGGAACACCAACTGCAGCGTCTATTTAACCAACAGAAAACACCAAAAACTGCACCAAAACTTGACTCGGACACGTGTTTCAACAGCTAAGCTGTTATCATCAAGCGATACCGATACCGTATCGGTATCGCTGATGTCTTAACAACTGTATCAGCTTGTCATGTTTGTGATTATTCTTGACAGGTTTGTTGGGACAGTAGTAATACCTGTTTCATCGCAATTATATATTCTGATTGGAGGAAAGGGTATTTGTCGTATAGTGAACCAAGATAAGTAAAAAAGGTTTCGATAGAAACTTTGTTGAACCCCGCAGCCCGAGCAGCAGAAGTATTTTCTGGAGTTCGTAAACTCAGTTCTGGATGCCGCTTTAAAAGAGGTATAGCCAATCTTTACCGGCTAAACGTGTTTCTTTATTAAAGTTGTGGGTCTTTTATTGAGCTCAGCAAATTGGAATGCCAGCGAACGGAGTTCGTGGTATGACACGCCAAAAAATCGACGTTCCAACTGCAGGATATGCTCGACCAGATCATTTTCTTCATCGCTTGTAAAAATGGTAGTGAATCTACCTAACTTCTTTGTTGAGGCTTCTTCTGCAGATTTGCCACTTTTAATGCGTCTGTTCAACGAAGCAACAGGAATACCAAATTGTCGAGCCGCTTGATTTTGGCTCAGAGTCCCAGATCTAACTGCAGTTATGGCACATTTCATTTGATCTTCAGACCAATTTTGTTGGTTTGTCTTCCGTTTATAGTAACGCGGCATTATTAGTCTGCAATATTAACAAAGCACATAATATAGAAAAACAAAATAGTTTTTTATGAAAAAGAAAATTGAGGGGTAAAGTGGAATATTTCACTTTACCCCAATGACAACATTCACTTTACCCCTCATTTGCATAAATTAAAAAACAGCGCCTAAATATTTTAAAACATAACCAACAAATTGTAACTTCTTATGATAATGTGGCGATGACATGCAGTTTTGACGTGAACAGATCAGAATTAAACCAGCGTGAACCCAGAAAAAGTATAACCATCGATACCTACCTTCAAATATTACAGCAAAAACACGCAAATCACATGTTTACCGGAAAATGAAATAATACTGTTTTAACATTCCATGAACACAATGCCACAATCTATGAATACCGGCTGGGTAACAGTTGACAATAGGTCCAAACGATGGCACCACTTAACAGCTTTTAATTATTAAATTTCACTTTGCCCCGTCATTTTACTTTACCCTCCTTTCCCCTATATGTTATACTCTTATTCTGTAGTTGTAGTTCAGGTGGAGAGGCTAGCTGTATTTGATACAACTAGTTATAGTAAGAAAGGTGTGCATAAATAGTACAACCTACATGTTTTATTACAACAAAGTTTTATGGTTTAACTATATAAAATCACTTCTACTAGTTGTACCAAATATAACTACAAACACTTGTTTTTATGTTTTATTAACATAAAACCAAATTTATAGTGTTTGAATCTTCTGTACGATAATTTAATATTGATTCACCAGTTTCAAAAGATATAAGAGCTAGAGTCCACTAGAAAATTTCAATTCCACAACTTTCAATTCATTTTTATATCCCATAATTAAGTGTTTGCACTTAGATGCAAGATGCATCGTAATGGGCCACATATATGCTACAATTTAAGTGTTCGATTGCTAATTAGTTCTAATACTGAGTATGGCTACATTAATTATCTATACATCGATATATATAATTGTGCAACTGAACATTACAAGTGAAGCTCTAATTCTACTTATTTTAATGTAAAAATTTATGGTGAAATTAACTTCAATGCAAGTAGTGATGGAATGCACATTAATAATTAAATGATAATTACTTACTTGTTTAAAAATAAGATGCAACCACACTTGGATAAATATGTAAATTTGGCGCGAATAGCGAACTAAACACTATTATAACGACAATATGGTCGACAGTAACCACACGAAACGAAACGAAACGAAACGTGACGAAACAGAAAACCGTTAAGCACGATTAACGAAAGCGCGCGCTGCTTTTAAATAAAATCAATCATGACTTAAAACTTTTGTATTGACCTATTTTATTTTAGGTATACATATAGTTAAATTGATAATTCATTCCTAAACTGTGCAGATGGATTGTAACTGTAATTTTCGAGGTATTTTACTGATTGTTAGTGTTAGTAGTATATCAATTCAAAGATGATTAATTATTACTTGCAGAAAAAAGTTATAAATTATATTTTATATAATAGCATTAAACACTTTGAAGATGTCGTATAAATCACGTGTATGACACGTTATAACATTGACGTCTTATTTTGGTCACAAAATCATCTAAAAGATGACGTCAATTTTGGTCCGTTGACGTCTTGTGACCAATCATCACCATATATTCACGTGATTATGACGACACTGTGCTGGTTGGGATCTGTCGAAACCATTCCAAAAAAGTTCTAGAATCAAACCATCCTGAGCTGCTCACGCTGTAACCACATCCATTCGGCCCATTCTCTTCCCATTCTTCATACCGATGCTTAGCTTTATAAACCACGAAGGGTGGAAGAAGGTCGCCACTTGCCGATGCCGACATCATCACGCTTACGCTAGATTTAGAGGAATCCATTATTCTATCACAATGTTTCGATCCTCTTTACAAATCACCTTGACTTTACCCGGGTCATCGCTAAAATTAGTCTCATCATAATTAACTATTGCCGATGGGTCAACATTTTCCAGGGATATTTCTAGCTCATGAAAATATTCCATTAAAGTTCCTTCACTTACTTGTGCCCTACATCTCTTTATATTTTGACAAAATCTTGTTGTAAGATTGTGGTGTCGGGATAAAATGAATTTACCCAATCATGACCTGGAAGGTTATTTCGGAATTTTTGTATATTGATTACTCTTCTGTCGAGATATTGTTTGACTATCACTCGGACATCGTACGAAGAAAGGGGAAATCCCATTCTGCTGCCATGTTAATGGCCACAACTAGTCTTTCTTCTTCTTTTGAAGATAGTATTGTCTGGCCTCCGACTTTTTAACATTAACTTTATTAATTCTGTCGCCTATAGTAGACCTAGGCACACCATAATATGCAGCAGCTTCCCGGATGGTTTTATTGTGGGCTTTCACGTCACGGATGGCATTTTCGAGTTTTCTTTATTATAATTTTGGTAGCTTCTACCACCTAAGACTTTCTTGTAAATTCGACCCATGTCCGAAGTCACCCTAGAAAAACAAATATTTTTATTTTCACCCTGTATATAAAATGTGTGTAAACATAAACAAACGAATTTCTGCTAAAACCATTCTTAATACATCACCCTATCGACTAGTATAAATTAAAATTATATTAAAATAAAAAGCTGAGTTGAGCATAACTTACTTTTCTTTAAATTTTGAATTAACAAATTCTTAAAAAAAATTAAAATACGTATCAACAGTAAAATGATTAGAAAATGCGTCCGCACTACACAACTATCTGTACACAACTAAACTAGAATCGTTTGGCTAAATCACAGTTGGGATATCTTGTACACCGTTGCCACTGTGAATAAATATTCAGAAAATCTAATCTAAAATAAAATCTTCTGTCCGAAGTACCCCCAAGTGGCCGAAGTCACCCCGTTTGACGGTACTTATTACGCTACGAAAATGCCGGTAAAGTAGATCATGGCGGTAACAAAGTGTCGTAGCGTAACAAGTTCGTTGAAATATATAAACATTGTTTAAACAATTAATAAACAATTGTATTTTGTTAATAACTATATAGTTGGAAGTATAAAAGTCTGAATACTTTGGAATATGTGGATTTCATCATAACAATTATATTACATCACCAGAATCAGTGTTTTAAATTCTCTTGTGTAATAAGAACATATCATTTTTACCCGAAAAATATCACCCACACTGTTATCAAGTTTTTGTAAAAACGAACATAAGTATAATTCCATACGCTTTATACATTTATCTTGGATCAAACTACATCAACTCAAAGGAAAATAACACCCTGAATTATATTTGGAACTTGAACAAAATCAGACTTGTAGTTATAATGTTAGGTAATTGTAGTATTTTATTTAATGTTGAGAGAATCAATGCAAATATAAATCTATACGAATTTTCCTGTAATATTGTTGTAAAATTAAATATTATGAGTCAATTATGTGTTGGTGGTAATTAATTCAAATTTGGTTTCATAGCATTGGTAGATAGACAAGACATCAGTAGATACAGCAACAATCAATTAAAGGGATTTATAACAATCAGTAACAAGTACATTTGTAATATCCCAGGCCTTTTAATTGATCAGTTTTAATCACCTCTTTAGAACAACCTAAATACAGAAAAACTTCAAATTAACATATTGTTTTTACCATTAAACGAAAAGAAGATATAGATATACAGCTATGATGATATGTATGGAGCACCTAGTTTAATTATGTTGGTGTTTAAAAACAGAAATGTATATTATAATATTCAACATTCCTTTTGAATTTTAAATAAAATATAGGGTGCTCCTAATTCTAATAGCATTTATTCTTATGAAAATAATAAGGTAATAGATGAAGTACTTTATAATTATCTTTTGTATCTTTCGGAAATATTTTTTCTTGTTAAGTGAATGTAATTTTATTAATGTCAATTATAAAATTTTACCTTCGATATAATCAACTTAAAAAGTTTTGTGAAATTAAATCAAAATTGTAATTAATAAAATTTTATTTGAAACGGATATATACATTTTATTATCTCTCATAAATTTATTTTAGTAAGTACCTATATAGCAATTTGCTACAGCAAGAAAAATCGAAGTACACATGTTAGTTGAAAATATTACATTAAAAAAATCAACAAACTGCACGTACATACAAAATTCGCTAAAAATAAGTATTGTTGCAACACAAATTTTAGTACAAACGTTGCAAAACTAAACACCACAAAATGCGATATTTGAAATAAGGTCAAAGTATAATACAACAAATGCAATTTTACAATTTTAAAAAAATCAAATTGTAAAACAGAACGACCAATGATTTCAAATTTTAACCCAGATACTGCCACTGTCCTTTTAAAAGGCAGCGACTCGATATTGCCAAGAAAAAAAATTATAAAAAACTACCAAAAATTAAGAATGTATGTGTTTAATGTAACAACTTACGAAAAAAATTATAATTTTTTTTCTCGAGTGAACAGTTTTTGAGTAAATAGGTGTCCTTTTTAAAGGTCAGTGGCAAAATGAAACATTACTTGAAATGATAAATGTTTATTTAAAAATATAAGAACAATAACACTAATAATACAAAAAAGTTATTTTGAATGATATAATACGAAACACTGTTTGGGATGAAGAGCTAATTCACACTTTTGGCAGACAAAATTGCATTTTTTGTGACAAAATACACAACGAGTTTGCTTATCTTGGTATAAAACCATGTGATCTATTCCATCGAATCTAGAATGGGAATGAACATCTCTGGATAATCTGCTGGAACATATTAGCAATGCCCTTTTCTTATAAGATTCGAGAATTCCAAGAGTTACGGATCTTCTAAAACCAAGGTGATCCAATTTGCCACCATTATTTTTATGAAGACGCCATGCATTTTGTTCAGCCATATCTACGAAATGGCACAGCAAAGGAAAATACCATTTTTACCGCGAATCGAAACTCGGTACAAGCTAATGTTCTGATCGGCTCTATCTACCCCTCCCATATTTTCATTATAAAGTTTGATTAAATTTGGTTGCGGAACGTAAATTACTTTTTGTCTTTTGTGAAAACCTTTTAACTTGCACAGTAGGTAAAACTTTTGTGTAATTTGATGTAATATTTACAATGTTATTGTCATGCCAGCGACAAACGATTACATCATTATTTTCACTTGTAGCAAAATCGATATAGCCTCGAAGTTCTTTACGTGCTTTCTCAGATGACATTATTGGACAGTTTTTGGTATACGATTCTCGCGAATTGTGCCGGTTCCTTTTACACCTCTTGATTTTAATTCTGATAGTAATGGTAAAGAAGTAAAGAAGTTATCAAAAAAAGGTGATAGTTCATATTAGATTTTGCAGATAACATAGCATCTGTAAACTGCAACACTACACTTGCGCCTAAACCCAAATGTTTATATTCTTCAGAAACTTTTGTTTTGAGCCCTGATAAGGTTCAAACCACTCAATGTACCCTAACCTATTAGTAGCCGTCCAGAGCTTGTATCCCCAGCGAATGGGTTTACCGCGAATAAATTGTTTTGTGGGATGACGTCCATAATATGGAACCATGGATTCATCCACACTATGATGCTCCTCTAAGGGAGCAAAATCCATAAATTTTTATTGAGCGCTATAATCAAAGGGCGGAGTTTTGAAAATTTATCGTCATTATCTAAATGTGCATTGTCGCAGCAATGTATATTTTGCATAATATGGCGAAAACGGTTTCTTGGCATAGCTTGACACACTAAATTGTTTTTGTATCTAATGAATTTTCCCAGTACATCTCTCGACGAGATAAGCAGTGATATCCGCTAAGTAGCAAAATACCAACAAAACATCGCATTTCATTCAGTGTTACATCAGCAAATCGATTATGAGTGCTAGCATATAAGTTTGTATACGTTACCAGCATGTTTATAAGATCGTCGTCAAATAATAAAAAAAATGTGTCTACTGGTGAAATTTCATTACTTGGACCATAAGGAGTACACCAAACTGGCATATTAGGCAATAGATCATTTTTGTCCACACAAATTCGTCTCTACTTTTTTCGATTTTGATATTTTCTGACGTTTAATAAAATGCGATAACGGAAGATCATCCTCACTATCATAATCTAGAGAACTGTCAATATGCTCCAAAACTACTTCTGCTTCGGTTCGAAGTTGTGCTCCTGGTAAATTGTTTACAACAACATTTTCTTCGTCCGTCATCTCGCCATCTTCTGGAGGGAAAATTATTATTTCATCAGGAATCAGCTGTGGATGAAGATTGATGTTTTCAGCTTCTTCTAAAAGTTCATTAAGCGTTAATCGTTTCGTCCAATAATTTCTAGAACAAACTTTTTGTAAAAAGAAGTGTATTTTGCCACTGTACTTTTAAAAGGACGCAGTTAAAAACTCTGATTTATATTAAAACCGTTAACCTGTATCAGCACGTGTTTCGTTTTGCAAGAAAATATACTAATATAGGCACACATTATTTCACTAAAGCATTAGTTTATTAATCAAATTTAAAATTAACTTACCGTGAACTTGCCATCTCTTCTTTCAATTTTACGACTATACTGTAATCAAGTATCTAACCGATAATTCACTTTAAATAAGCACTAAAATTGAAAATGTTTAAGTATTAACTGTAACGTTTTCAATATCAGTTGTGACATCTATGAGTGAGACTCATAATAAGATCATTACAGGAATATTTGCTAGTGTCTTTTAAAAGGACAGTGGCAAAATATGTATACAATTATTTACTATGATATGGCTTTATCTGGGTTAATACAACAATTGCGATATTTTAAACAAATATTAAAGTTTAAAAAATAAAAACAAAATATAAAAAACGACTACATATATTACACACCTTTCTTAAGTCTATTTTTTTCATTTAGGACGGCAGTTTTGATAGTTTTAACAGAACGAGTTTGAAGAGCCGGAAAATTCCGAATTGCTAATTCTATTTCAGATTGTGATGGTAAAGTCGTGCCATTAATATGTTTTGAAAACGCGCGGTATAAACACTTCTTTTCAACTTCGCTCCACCGCATTCGTTTTACTAAAAAAGAAAAAAATGTATCAGTAACTAAGAAACCAAAATTGTGTATATACATACCTTTAGGTGTAGTAGAATCAACGCTTTCAAACGAGAGCTTCTACGTTTCTTTAAAAGATGATTTTCAATCCATAGACGAATAGATTGCGGAGACCTTACTTGTAGAATCTGGCTGTTGACTCTTGCAGATGCTATTTCATTGTAAGATGGTAACTTATTAGCAATCAAGTGTTGAGAAAAAATCTTCAGTACTTCTTCTTTTTCTTCGTCAGACCAAACCGTTTTAGGTCCACAAAATCGTTTCTAGCCTGTACATTATATTGATTACTAATTTAAAAGAACTTCAATATACTTGGATGCATATTTAAAAAGGTAATACTATGTCATTAGTAAAATATATTTAGTTTACAGAAAGTCAATTAAAGTACATTGTCATTAACTAAATAATTCCGCATCCAGACTGAAAAGCTTAACTAACAAAATGCCGAATTCACTAATTAATGACAATTAAATGTAATTTGGTTTTCTATAAACAGAGCAATGAGGGTACAGAAAAGAATATATTTTTGAATGAAAGCAAAACTTACCCGACAGGTGCTTTTTCAGAGTACCTTCTTGTTTAGTATTATTGTTGTCAAATGATGGCTGAACAGCTTCGTGTACTTCATCTTCATCTGTGTTATCACTCGAATCATTGTTTTCAGGATTCCCTTGTACAATTTCTAATATATTTGACATCTGTGCAATATCTCTCGTATCAACAGGCAATCTGTAAATATCATTATGTATTTTATCGGCGTGTCCCATAAAATTTGCCACATCTTTAATTATATTGTCAGATAAATCCAAAACAGCACATTCTGTTGCAATTTGTTTTCTTAAAATAGTCGCTCTCAGTAAATGAGGTTTTAAAGCACCACAATCGGTTGAAATGTCACGAAGCACTGTACAAGCCCGTGCATATTGATGACGAAGATTATTCGAAGGAATACCAAAAACATAGGGATTGCTCTCTTTAACACCAGCATCACTACGAAGCCTAATTATTAGATTTATACATAATTCTACTTCCCAGTGCACTAAAACAGGAACAGTACGGTTTAATTTGCCTCTAATTTCAAATCGTTTGTATGTTCTAGCTGCACGTTTCTGCTCTTCTGTTAAATTCTTTGCATTCTGGACTCCTCGAAGGCTTTCGTAATCTTGCAATTTAATTCTTTCTAATTCTCCGGGACGTCTGCGATTAAAACCATTAAGGATAGTAGTGTAAACTTACAAAGCGATTTCCAAAGATCTATAGAAAATACAGAACCACTTGCAACCCGAGACAACAATGTGTAAGCTTCACGCCGCTTCTTCCTGATGTAAGATACTAACTTGGAAATATCTCCCTTGTCTGGTAGTTCTATAATTTTTTGACGTTGATGTTCAATTTGATTTTCTGTAGCTGTCCTCATAATAGCACCAGTATTATACACACATAGGAGTGAAAGAAAATCTTCGGCGTTCTTTTTCTTCTGTTTGACGCTTTTTTTCAGACACTCGACTTTCCAAATATTGGCAGCACGTTTACAGAGAGTTGATAAAGTGGTTGCAACAGAAGGAGCTCTGTAATGTGTACCCTCACGGTTTAAACCAGCAATATCATTTATAGCCTGTGTTACAAGATCATATTTTGTTGGAGTTATTAAAGAAGCCAAATCGGAAACAGTATTGTCTAATTCTTTTGTCCTCAATAATAGTTTTCCCATCAATCTAATTTTGGCACGTATCATGTCATCAAAGTGTTGATCTGAATAGATTTTACACATATCGTTCATTACACATATAGCCAATTCATCATACCTCATAATTGTTACACATGCATCTTCTCTTAAAACTGGAAATACACGATGTATTAAATTGTAGCATGCTTTAGGATGGAGATGTTGGTAAACAGCTTTTGATAACTTTAATGAGTCTCTTTTGCCTTTTTGATAAGTCGGTTTACACCTCTTAAAATGTTGATAAAAACAGTAGCTAAAAAACTGGCCCTTGCATTCTGGACAAGTAACAACTTTTACATTTCTATTCGCTTCTACATTAGACCGCCTTGATACTAACAATGTTCCAGTGAAATGTTCCTTGTAAGTGTTATGTTCATAATCACCTTGGCGTCTTATTGACTGAAGAATACGTTTTCTGTCCTTAGAACCTAAAATGTAATACTTGCTATAAAATTTGAAATTAACATGAAAGAAGACCCACCTGGAGGTATCTTCAATAAGTTAGCCACAGCTTCTTCATTGACATGACAATGTATGAGATGTTGTGGTAATTTAGCAAATAACTTTTGCAATACACACAAAAATATTTTCTGGTGTAACGACCTGTTGCTTTAGGTATCTCAAACCTTGGAGGTTCGTCGTAAGTTTCAACACGTGGAGTTACTGGAAAAGAAATTCCAATATTCGCACTTGAATTTTGAGATAATTCATCTACATGTTCTGTGTACTCTTGACTTGTTGATGGTTGTTGTTCTGCCTCATAAGATAACTGTATATCAGTACTTCTCATATTAATTTCTGAATTTGTGGTAGGTTGACCTTTGGGTAACCTTTCTTCAATTAGTTCATCATTGTTGTCAGAATCGTTGTCAGACGATGTTGATGAATTATCCTGTTGAATATAATCGGGATCTCGTACAGAATCATCAGAGTCGTAATCTGTTCCATTAAGCGTATACCCAACTTCATTTGCATCTGAATCAAAACAAGACGTTAAATTAAGGTAAGGTTATTGGGAATTATTGTCAGATAGAATAAATAATAATTTTCGTACCTGCATTTGGAATTGTTTCATCTTCTATTTCCATGTGGGGTGGTTGTACTTCATATGATGACTGTAAAAATGTATTTTCCATATTAATATACGGTGTTGATGTTGGTTCCATATCATCCTGTTGTATATCTTGAATAAGACTGGCATCTAGTAGTTTATTAGATAATTTTAATGAACTATCCCCTAAATTACAATCGGAATCTTGTACAGAGGATAAGTTAAAATCTGTCACATTAACTGTAGCTTCATCATTGTTTGAATCTGAATCAATTAAATTTCATTGAAACTGAACTACATTTTGAGATTTCTATTTGTTGAGAAATCGAGACTTAAAATGTAAGACAGAAAAAATATACCTATTAGTTTAAAAAATGAACTTTTAGGTAACTTAATTTGCAATTTTTGTGAGTAGCATTTATAAAAAATAAAAATTCTCGCATTAGTCAAAAAATTAACTACATTAACAATGCAACTTAGAAAAACAAAATGTAAATAAAAGTTGTGCACAATTTAGAAGTGTAACAATCTTAGTTTCAATTTTTTTTGTAGAAGTAATGTTGTTAACAAAGTACACAGTAGATGTTTTTTCTTCTGTTAAGAATTGTAAATCATTACCTTGAAGGTGTGGCACTTCGTCTGGAACAACTTTACCAGTCTCCCATACTGAAATTTCTGAACAGCTTCCAGTTTCCACAATCTCAGCCATGTCATCCCACATATTTGTTGCATTGGAAGTAACTAATTCTAGAAAAACAAGTTAATGTATGAATAATTACTTTAAATAAATTAAAATTCATTACCTTCAATTTGTGAAAAATTTTTGGATTGTTTTCATCAACCTTATGTACTATACACTCAGAATTAGTATGAGTTTTGACCATTTCAAGTTCATTGGTATCTATGCTTACAGCATTTTCTTGACCCACACACATTACGATGACGTTATGGGTTACAATTTTTGAATTTTGTTGATCAGGTCTAATTTCACAGACATCGTCAATAGTTGTCTTAAAATTGTCAGCTGATGTTGCAAGTTGATTTACATCTAAAAGGAAAACAATATTATTCAGAGTAATTAGTTGAAAACATTGAACTCACAAACATATGGCAAATCTTCAACAATGGACCTCTTGAGTTTCTCTAAGAATGCAGCAGATTCTTAAAAAGAATTTGTAATAACTGAATAAAAATAAAACAAAAACTCACTGTGGGTACAAATAATTTTAGCAGGATAAAATTTATCATCCGACCATTTCACTAAAACTTCATTTCTTCTCCATTTCTTACCAATATTGATTGTTGAACATACATAATGAACGTTATCCTCCACAAAAACAACAAGAGCGTACATCATGATCAAAAGTGGAATTATTATTAATTTGCAAGTACATATAAAATTTTAGAAATTCTTATTTATTAATCAGAAACAGTACAGGCAAATTAAAAACTCGAACCGGTTGCTACCGACTAATGCTGGCTAAATAACGACTAATGCTACTAAATTACGAATATTGCTTGACTTAATAACGATTAATGCTTAACTTAAAAAAACGCTGAATGCATAATGCTGAACCGAAATTTAAATGCATCAAATAAGAAATATATGGCTAAAAAAAGTTTTGTATTAAATTGTTAAAATTAAATATATATATATATATATATATATATATATATAACTACCTCAGAATAATTCGTAAGCATATTGAAAAGTACGACAAGCAGGGCATTCATGAAAAGGCAAGGCTTTGTAACGGATTGGTAACCGATCAAGACAAATCTTGCAAATAACATGCAAGCATTGCAATCGGTAAGCTTTGTTTGCTTCTAAATCTTCATTGCACTTGAAGCATTTAGCAAAAGCTAGAATTGAAATAAAAGATTAAGATCCATTAAATACAAAGATCACATTAAACGTTATTAATAAATTAGGTGTGTGAACTTTATTTGATTAAAATATGTCAAAAATGTTACAAATTGGTACCAAATTTTAAAGAAATCGGTGTACAAAAAATTAAAAAATAGTTATTTATGTATACATAGTGCGAAATTAAACTAGCTAGCGTCTCGTAAAAACCCTCATTCTCGAACACCAAAGGAATTTCGGTCACGAAGTGCATACAATATTTTTCCTACAGCCGAAAAATAAAATTTAAAAATGCAAAGAAATTTTTACACCAACGCAAAGTAGCCAATTTTATATGATGCAGTTGCTAAGTTGCTACGGAATCGTTTTACAAACGTAAATTATAAATAATTCATGCACAAGGGCGCGAACTATTTTGCGCATGTTGCCACCAATCATTCATTTTCAAAGGCGTAGTGATGAAAAATATCATTTTTAATGTTATAGAAAAATCAACAAAAATTCTAGAATGACGCGATGATGTTAACGAATGTTAATGGTCAAGAAAAACCAAAAAGGAAACGACGATTAGTGGAAAGGGAAATGTTGCGCGAGCGAGCATTCTATTCTTTGCTTCAAGGCGCGAAATTTAAGAAAGAGTAAATGTTACTTACGTAAATTTGACTGCTTGCAAGCTGTACAAGTTGCCGGATGGCAACGACCTCCTATCAATTTTCCGGCACAGAACAAATCTTTTTGATGAACAGGAAGATTGTAAAATAAGCGAAAGCTACCCGCTCCAATAAGGCATTTTCAAGTACGTTACAGTGACGTCACTGGCTCCTCCCCAACAGCTGATCGGGGACAACTTTGGTTAGCGTTCTAATAACAGTTTGTGTTTTATATCGGTTGTTTTATAGTTTTGGTTGATAAAAACTGATGAAATTAGACAAATTGTGAACTGTGTGGTGTACTAATTGTTTGGATAGCATAGGTAACTTCAACATTGTTTCCTGGACAATAATTTTCGTAAAGACAACGTTGTGTATTATTTCAGATAAATGTTGTAAAATTTATAATAGTTGTAAGTATTTCTGAAAGTTTGTTTAAATAATTATATTTAATAAATTATTATTCTTTCTAGATATGAACATGTCTGTAAGTGATTATGCAAGAACTCTTTCGACTGAAAATAAAAAGCGATATTTCGAAAAATTATGTGCTCTAAATGGACAAGATCCTTATGCTCTTGAAATGAAGGATTTTTCTTTATCTCTAAATGAGATTCCTCGTGTTACAATGGCAATGATTACTGACTTTTTAATTTTTCGAGTTAGCCATTTTACTCAAAATGAAATTAGAGCATATAAAAGCCTTGATGCTTTTGCACAAGTATCCTCCCGGTGGATTGAGGATATCAGGGCAAAAGAAATTAATAATAAAATCTGCATAATTGGCAGGGTATGAAAAAAAATGTCTTTTATGAAACTGGAATAAAATAATTTGTTTTAGGTTATGCATTCACAAAGAACGGGTGAAACTGGTCTAAAATCCTGGCTGGTATTTTCCAAAAAGGAGAAATATTGTCAAGCCATTGCAACTGTGTTGCTGGATTAGAAGCCTGTACCCATATTGCTGCCATTCTTTTTGTACTAGAACTTGCTGGAAAAGAGCAGCGATCAGTGACTGATGTGTTGGCTTATTGGATTGGACCAAAATCTAAAAAGGCATTTTTCAAGAAACTATCTGATATTGATTTTTGTGTAAATATCAGAAATGTGAAAATGAATATGACAGAATCAAATACAGAACCAGTTCTGGAGTTGAATGAAGCAGAAATTGAAATGTTCTTGAAAGAGTATCAAGAGGATGGTGGTGTTTCTGTACTGCAATTATTTTTTGATGATGTTCCAGTTGAGAGGCAATCACATCACAATTCATTATTTCTCACAAATTTGTTTAACGCAAATTATAAAGGTATGCATTTGGCAGAATTGCAGACTGTGTCTGAAACTATAACTGTTTCTGTTGACAATTACAAAAGAATTGAAATTGAAGTGGAAACACGCCAACAAAGTAAGAATAAAAATGGTTTTATTACGAGCTGGCCGAATTACAGCTTCTAATTTCAAAGAAGTCTGTCACACAAAGATAATGAAACCATCGGTGTCATTGTTAAAAAGATTGTGCTACCCTCATATTTACAAAGGACATTTAAAGCAAGTAAGCATTACCTATTAACTTGGGCATAACTTACTTCCATTGAATATTGCAGGGGTTTATGGATGTGCACATGAGAAACATGCAATTCACGATTTTGAAAGCCTCCACAAAACGGAACACCCGAATTCTTTTATTGCGAAATGTGGTCTTTTTATTCATGAAGATTATCCATATTTTGCAGCTACACCTGATGGAATTCTGAATTGTAATATCTGTGGGCAAGGCTGCTTGGAAGTTAAATGCCCTTTTTGTGCGAAAGACACTGCTGTGAGTGAACTATAGTATTTTCGCTGTAGCTTTGCGGTTAAGTGATTAGCGCTTAATTTCAGAAATCACATACTCTTATGGTGTTGTCCTCTTCTAACATTTTATATTATACCTACCTAAAATATTGGGCATGTCTAATCGCCTCGAGCAATAAACAGGTAAACAACACCATTAAGTATTGTTTGGCGACAATGGAATAATGAGCTCCCTTTTGTTCAAATGTAAACTTTTAAATAAGAAGTCAGGGGTTCTAAACCATTTATTTTTTATAATTGTTACATTATATTGATATCTCCTCATTACCACATTCATCGTCATTTTCACTATCACTGTCTTCGTTCTCGCTGTCAGTTTCATCATCTTCTGCTAAGTTTATTACAATATTATTTACTACACAATGCTTCCTAATATTTTGAAGCTTTTGCCAATAATCCATAATGACGAATACCTATGTAGAAATTTTAAGTACCACTGACTTTCACAAATATTGAAGCATACAGTTTGCAAGTGGAAATCCCTAATCACTTAACCGCAAAGCTACAGCGAAAATACTATAATTAAAATTAAAAAAACATGTTTGATACCTGGGGATCAACCATGTCTGGATAGAAATCACAAGTATTTTTACCAATTACAAATGCAAATGGCTTTAAGTAAAACTAACTTTTTTGTTATTTTGTTGTCTGAGTCCGAAAGACTTTTTTGTTGAAAAAATCAATTTTGACATAGATTTTGGCAAGAAAAAGTTTTAAAGCTTCCCAGTTTCATCGATTAGTTGTAATCCCAGAGCTCTTGGGGAAATATTTTACTTCTATTCACTCAACCAAGAACAGCATAGAAGTAGCAGAAAATGATCATGTGGAAACTGATCAACAAATGGAGGTTTGTTTTTAATTTTTCTTTTCTGTTTTCTTTAATTAGTAATTATAGTTGTGGTGCATTTGTCAGAAACCTGATGATCATGAAGAAATGGTCTTATGTTCAAACAAGAAGTGCGAGATAAAGTGGTATCATAGAAAATGTTTGCAACTTAAAAAAGTTCCAAAAAAATGGTATTGTGATAATTGTAAGTAAAACTACATTATGTATGGAACTCTGGTATCGCAGTAAACAAAAATAAAATTTAATAAATTTTAATAAACGTCTTTAATTATCACTAATAATTGGGGACATAAATTAACAAGGGCACAACACACGGTTAAAATTTGGTCCATTACTGCCACATCTTCTGTTTTTTTCTTGCCAGAAACATAGGTACAGTATCGTCAATGATTGTGTACTTTTGTCGAACAACACCAATGACCCGTTCTACGTGAATTCTAAAAATATCAACAATAGCACTTCATATTTCAAACCTGAGTTTTCGAATTTTCACCGAACACTAGCAATTTTTCTGGTGCTCTCTATTTCCTGGGGGTCTAGTTGTTTCTTTCCTTTAAGAAATGCAGGAGTTTTAACTGTAGCCATATGGATACCTACAGCATCTTGTATAAGAAATCCTCGGTCAGCTAATACAAGATCACCAGGAATCAAATTATTTAAAATTCCACAATCTTCAGTGAGACCCTTATCACTAATTCTACCACCATAACCTTGGAATATGAATGATACTGACCCTTGTGGAGTTATTCCAATTACTACCTTCACCTTGTGATGTTTGTATGTTGACCAAGTAGTACTTTGTACTCCGAGGTTTTTTAGATTTTTCCATTCTAATTTCAAAGCAATCTATTATTACGCTAACTTTATTTCCAAATGCTTCTTTAAAGTACAGTGGCATTGACCTAATGATTTTTACCCTTGATGGCCAAATAATTAATTTTTTTAATCTATGGAATAAAACATTAAGTGTAGAGTAGAATATCCTAGAAATCGTTTGCACGCTGACTCCGAATAAATATGCTAAAAATGTAAAATCTATATTTAATCTTAGTTTCATCATTGTGATTAAAACTATGTAAATTTATCCTGGATTATATTTTGTGGTGTAATTTGTATGAACGGTTCTATTAATTTTGAAAAAATATTGTTGAAAGCATTGTATGTAGGAATACCTGAAAAGTACAATGTTTTCTGGTCGTTATTAATGAATGTCTTTCTTTGAAACGCGCTGCTGTCTTTAAAATGACGAAGATCATAAAGTTCTTGGTGGAGAATAACATCTTCTTTATTTACTTCCGTTTGGGTCTCACGGTTAATAGTTATTTTACTGAAGGCTTGTGTTAGTTCTATAACTCCAGTTTCTTCAGTATCGAGTGAATATTCAGCATCTTCTGTCTAGAAACACAAATGATTAGTCACTATTAATTTTACGTAATTTTTGGTATTGAATGCTTAATGTCTTTTTTGCGTTCTCAGTAGAATGAAACTAGAAAAGCAAACAAAAACATTTTGCATTCCAAATACAATATTTTTTGTAACTTAGTTTTTTTATACAGTAGACTCGCGATACTGTGAACACAAAAAATTTAGGCATGTTCACAAGAACGAGATTGTTCAGATTGTTCATATTATTGAAGGTGAAATTAAAATGTGATATTGTTCAAACGTTTCAAAGATCGGTGCGGTTTGTAGCTTTTTATTTATTCTTTTGTGAAACTAATTACATTACTTAGTTCACTAAATTCATTAATTTTACATATAGTACTTATGAGTATGTACATATTTGTAGACACTCATTATTTTAAGTATGATGTAATTTTAATTTGCACTTTCTTGCTAGAAATTTTCGCCAAGACAGCTTTCTCCTCTATGTTTTTCAGGCTTAAAATGTCACTAACTCCCACTTCATTTTGTTCTGCCCATTGTGAAACTATTTGTATTGCTTGAAGAGCTTCGGTATGTGTAACCTTTTTTTGCTGCGCATCGAGAAGTTCACAGTCACTATCTTCTGAAACCTCACTACCCAAATCAGGAAAATTTTTATCAATATCCTCATTCCATTCTTCAATATCCTTATTGTTATACTCAACCTAGATAAAAGAACATACAAAATTCAGTTAGTTAAGTTATTTGCCAACTTACGGGTTCAATTGCTTGCAACAAATTAATAGTATCCCTTATAGAATCAATTGGTCTTTTATTAATGTTCCATATTTCTTGAAGTCTCGCTAATGGTATAACGTCTTCTTCTTCAAACACGTTTTTCCCAATATCTGATGCCAACATTTTGAAATAGCCGAAGGTTCTAACTGTTTCAAGCAGCACATAAGTGTAAACAGCGTCCTTCATTGTAAGTGATCTAATAGCATCGGCTATTCCTTCACGTTTGGATATAACAGAACTTAACAAACTTCTTCTATAGTACAATTTCGTAAGCCTTAAAACGTTTTGGTCCAGTGGTTGGATGAGTGGTGTTACATTTGGCGGCATAAAGATAACAAATATTGCGCCGTCACGAGTTCTTAGTTCATCGACTGGTGGATGTGAAGGGGCGTTGTCTAAGATTAGTATGGCTTTCTCGGAATAATTGTTTCTTTTCATGAATTGTTTAACCTACGAAAATTGCCATAAACTGTGTATTCATACATTATGTATGTACATGGTATAGGGATAAGTACTTAAGCGTTTACTTACCTCAGGTACAAAGTGATGGAAGAACCAATTTTGAAAATTTCTTTTGTCATCCAAGCAGATTTGTTGTTTTTGTATAGAAGTGGATTATTAAAATTCTTAAGTGCTCTAGGTGACTTTGCTTTTCCGATAATTAAAGGGGTTAGTTTATGCGAACCAGTTGAATTAACACATCCTAGAACTGTTATTCGTTGTTTTGCTATTTTCAATCCTGGTGCGGTTTTTCTGACAGCGAAACATAAGTTTTGTCTGGAAGCAGTTTCCAGTACAACCCCGTTTCATCCGCATTGTATAGTTGATGTTCATTCAGGTCAAATTCTTGAATCACTTGTGTGAGTTTTTCTTTAAATGGATTAACAAGCTCTGGCTGTGATGATAGTTTTTCACCACAAATTTTCAGAAGCCTAATACCATATCGCATTTTAAACCTTTGCAGCCATCCATCGCTTGCATTGAATTTTCCAGCATTATTTAAGCTTCTATGTAAACATAAGGCCTTTTGTTTCAGCATATCACCTGTAATGGGTAAATTCCTTTTTCGTTGTTGAATAAACCATTTATTCAATGCATTTTCCATTGTGGGATTTTCAGCATTTCTTAAAGTGCACTTTTGAACTTTGCTTGGTTTAAAACTTTGCCTGACAACTGCTAAAATTTTCTTTTGTTTATTTTAATGGAACATATTGTAGACTTTGCAACTTTATATTTTTAGACAACGCTGTAACACTTATACCATTATTATGCTCTTCTATAATTTTAGATTTATCAAACAAAGTTAAACACGTTTTCTTATTCTTTGCCATTTGAAAGAATTTAATGAAAAATGTCCGTACACGACTGCGTGCAAATTGAAAGTAAGCAAATATATGTAGTGGTGATGTAAAGAAGTATTAATATTTGCATTTATGCAAGTTTTAACAAGCTAACAAGCACGTTTATATAGCGTTCGCATTATTGAAGGTTTTCACTGTTCACATTACAGAGTAGTTAATGGCCGCATTTCCTTGTTCACGTTGCTGAGTAGTTCATATTTCCGAGTGTTCATACTATCGCGAGTCTACTGTATTTGAAAAACAAAAGAATGTTTTAAAAAAAATAATATAACGTTGAAAACAAACCCCAATAACAGCCTATACCAGTATTTCAAACCTATAGTAAAATCACATGCAAAGATTTATTAAGCATTAAATAAAAACACCACACCCAATTAAAACTTTTAAGCCATTTCACCTAAGTTGTATTGTAAACTTTAATTTTTATTTGAACATCCATCTTCGAATTGACTTGAAGGAGTTAGTTACCTGTCTAACTGGTCAAAAATTGTATGAATTTTCTTTTCAATTATAGTTTGCAAAATAAAACATTACCTCATTGTTTTTTTCCAAAAGTCTCTTTTTGGCCCTGTTATGTCTACTTGGCGCTCCAAGTGGGGGTTTTTTCCCGATATATATCCCAACTTTTGTGTTGGCACGTAATCTGGGTGAAGAGTATCACCAAGTTCAGCAGGTCTTCCTGTAAATTTCATAATCATTTTTATGCATAAGCTCTTTAATTATTCTACACACTAACCTGTTAAAAAGTGATCGGAACAAACTGAGGCATATCGAACACTGTCTACTGTAAACTTTTCTCTGCGGATAGCATTTACCCACAGTTTTCGCCTTCTTATACCCTCTGGAATATCTCGACCTCTTCTATCACGTACGCCAGGAAACCCAAAATACTTTTTGTTTATATCTCTATTGCTCCGATGTGAGCATCCAATTACTGCACAAAATCGCGTCATTTTTATAGGTTATGTTTAAATACAATGCCGCACTAAACAATTTAAACGTACATTAAATCGTGTTCACATTTAAATTTCACCTAAAAATTTACATTTAAAGTATAAGTTTAAAAATGAAGTTTACTCTTACCTCTTCATAATATCTCCATGTAACACAAGACAAAGCAACATGTTGTAATTATTATTCACCACACTGTTAAAACAAATATACAGTATTGTTTACATCAATTTATCTCAATTTAATGCCCGGTTTACATTATTCCAGTCCAGTGATCTAGGAGATTCCAGTCCAGTGCTGGACTGGATCTGTAACGTCTACATTATTCCAGTTATTTAGAAGCCGTTGAAGTGTGAACACTATAGTGACAATGATTTCAAGAAGAGATCAGTTTCGAAAATGTTTCAAACGTGCTCAATCACTCTTGCTACAAGAAGTTATTAATGAGGTTGATAAGGAACTAAAAAAAGGAACGGGTTTGGGTGAGAAATTGGATCAGCGAAAGAGATGAAAAAGGAGGGTCAGCAATACTTTTGCAACAACTGAAGATAGAAGATCCCAATGAATATAGACTGGCACTGAGAATGACAGCAGAAAACTTTGAAGAACTGTTATCATTAGTTTCGATTAATATCCAGCGTAAGAATACGTTGTTCAGAGATGCTATACCCGCAAAATTAAAATTAGAAGTCACTTTTTTTTTTAAGTACTGAGATAGTTACAGAAGCCTCAGTCGTATGTTTCGATTGCCAAACCAACTATTTCAAAAATTATACCAGAAGTCTGTCAAGAAATTAAAAGGGCATTAAAAGACCACATCAAGGTAATATTTTTTTTATTAAGTATCATATCTATGACAAATTAAGCATTATTGAAAGCATTCATGATTATATTAATGTATTCTGGGTCATCGCTTACTACATTTAACGAGTCCTCGGTGGTTTGTGTATCTACAGACGCTGGACTATTCAATGGCATATAAGTACTACTACTGTGCTTGGTCTTGACGCATAATTGTAATTTGGTCTTGACGAATTGTCACTGGCATGTGTGTTTGCAGAATATTTAGGACTATTCAAATCGTGTAGTCGACATCTTGTTATCACACTCTGTATTTCTTCTTGGCCTAGGATAGCCTGTTCTGTAGAAAGGGTTCTTAATTGCTTCGCAATGTGTTTCCCGAAGATGTCGAATTCATCTTCCACTGTTTCTGATTTGGATAAATCGTATTGCATATCTTTCATGCTACTGACTATTGTAGACAGCTGTGAAATTTTACTTCTTTTCTTTCGCGGTTCTGATAGACTTACTTCTGGGTTTGTATGGGTAGGGTTCCCATATTGGTCACTAGGTTGAGTATTGTCAGTAATTTCTTTATTTTGAGCATCATCAGTATTTTCCTGAAAATAAAATATTTTTACTTTCTTTTTGCAGATACCCACTGCGGAACAATGGAAACAAGTCGAGGAAGGCTTTCGGAATAAGTGGAACTTTCCTTTGTGCTACGGAGCGTTAGACGGAAAACATATAAAATTACTGGCTCCTATGAATATGGAAGTACGAACTTTAATTATAAAAAAGAAAACAGCATAGTATTGATGGCTCTTGTTGACCATGATTACTGTTTTACGTATATCAATGTGGGCGCAAATGGAAGCGCTTCGGATGGTGGTATTTTCAAAAACTGTTCCATTTTTACTGAATTAGAAAATGGCAGTTTTATTCCAGAAGATGGAGTGATTGTGGCTGATGCAGCATTTCCACTAAAACATACTTAATGAAACCATATCCTGGGGCTAATTTAACTTTTGAACAAAAATATATAATTACAGGCTGTCCCGTGCTAGACGCATTGTAGAAAACGCTTTTGGAATATTAGTAAGTCGATTCAGAATTTTCGAAAAGCTATTTCAACTAAGTTACATACTGTGGATCACATTGTGTATGCAGCTTGCTCTCTACACAATTGGTTGAGAAAAAGTCAAGCAATTATATGACTACTTCTTGTGTAGACCATGACGATCACAACGACCATCATTTGATTAAAGGAACATGGAGATCCGAAATAACCTCTTTACATAGTATCATACAGCAGGGCAGTAACAACTCAGCAACACATGCCAGGGAAAAAAGAACTCAATTTACTAATTATTTTGTGAACGAAGGAAAAGTACCATGGCAAAATCATATGATACATTGATAAATTTGTGTGTTTTAACAAATAATATGCTACTAAAATAAAAATAAATAAAAATCTTAAAATAAATACCTGTGTTTTACGCTTCACCATCACATTTTTAATAAATGAATTGAATTCGGCGAACCATTTCACTTTGGGTTGGTAAACATTGCCACTAGCACCAGATGTGGATGATTTCTTAATCTTGTCTAGTTCAAGGTAGTATGTCGAACGAATGCTTTTTATTTTGTTTTTCACATCTTCCGGTGTGAATCCTTCAATTTCCATACCAATGCACAGATTTTGCAAAGCAGTTTGGCGCATAGCTTTGTTTTTATAATGTTCTGATGTTATATCCCATAAACACGGATTTTCTCTGTATATAGTGACAAACTTTACAGTTTCGTCTTCAGATAACTTCTTCACCATTGTTAAATCCTTTTTTTGCAAAAAAAGTCCGCAAAAACAACCAACACGTGTGTACTTCGTCAGCACTGGATTGGCCGTCTACATTATTCCAGTTGCACTGGATTGGTCGCACTGGATTCAAAAGTAGACCGCGAATCCAGTTACTGGAACTGGAATGCTTACTGGATTCAGTTCATTCCAGTGCCGGTTTACATTTTCCAGTAAGCAATCCAGTACTGGACTAGATCGCTGGACTGGAATAATGTAAACCGGGCATAATGCAGAATATCCATTCAAACTTTAACGTTACTTGTCCCCGATCAGCTGTGAGGGCGGAGCTAATGACGTCACAAGGAAATGCCTTATTCGCTTAGAATGCCCTCTTGAAATGGCCGCACGTTATCTTTTAGTAGCAAAAAATCTTTGTGATTTAAATGAAACATTTTGCACCTATTATAATTGCAGGAAGGCCTGGTGCATCGTAAATAATAATTCTTGGATTTACATTCATTATTATAACAATTGCCGAACAAAAATCCCTTGCACATCGATGCCATCTAAAATTATAGAACATGCATAACTTTAATCAATGGTGTCAATTTTAGGTAAATCCGGTAAATCCACACCTCCCACTTTCCACTTCTAAGTTTGTCTCTACAGTTTAAATTTTAAAAGCTTTTACACTTACTCTGCTTAAGCTGTTTTAACCTGCAACGGCTACGGTGACAGATTCGGTCACATAGACTACGCGCCGGTCTGAGATACCGCTACAGAAAATCTTTCCTAAAAGCGATGATAACAATAAAAATTATCCTATATTGATAGAATTTTATTACCAAAGTGTAAAAATAATAATAAAAAACAATTTTGTTCATACCTAAGTACTATTAAAAAATAAAAATTGAATACATAAAAATATTCTTGTACAAAATGTCTACACTAAGTATCAAATTAAAGAGCGTTTTTAAAGATATAGATGATTTTTTGCGTTTATTTATCTCCAGCGCCTACACAATTTCCACACAATTTTTTGAGTGTTCCAAACAAATTGGCTTTTCACATTTACGACACATGTAAGGTTTTCTTTTGAGGTTTCTGGGACATATGTAACAAGTTTTCTTTTTTCTAACTTTCCGTCTGATTGTGTGTGCTGCTGAGAGTAATCTTCTTCTATCCCTAACATATCGCCAATGCGCATTCTAAGGTTTTTAGGTAATCTGGGATTGATAAATCTTTGTCGTAAATGTGGTTCAGTTAAACTTTTAGCTAGTCTTTTCAGAAACTCCATTCTATCAATTTCTTGGAAATGTTTATAGCTTTTATATAAAATATAAGCGTTAATTGCGCTTACATTTAAAATAAAATAAAATATCGCCATTGGCCAACGTCTAGTTCTCCTGCTGGGAGAGTAGTTTACACATTTTCTATCTAAACTATCGACTCCCCTTTTGTTAAATTATATTCCATGATGATCTCGGGTTTTCCTGTTTCTGGATCGTCTTTATAGCATGATGCATTGATGATATCAATACAACTGCTTTATTTGGCTTAGGAACGTAAGACACTAATGTAATGTCTTCATTGAAACCGTAGAGCTTACTCTTCACTGCTCGTTTTTGTTTGGAAGAAAACAGAAAGGAATTTCGGGCTGCCGCTTGTTCAAAGTTCCCAAATATGTTAGGCCTCTTTTCTGTAATTCCACCACTGTCTGGATAGACCCAAACCAATTATCAGCCGTAATATTCCGGTTGCTATTTTCAATTGGTCTCACTAATCTTAGCACTGATTGAGTTGGAATTTTAAGCTTTTTCTCTTCATTAGATAAAGTTTTACCGTCAGTACCTTTACCACTATATATGTAGGCATTGTAAAGGTAATTATTTCTGGCATCCGTCAAACACAATATTTTGATGCCGTACTTTGCGGGCTTTTTGGGCATGTACATTTTAAAATGACACCGACCTCTAAACGATACCAGACTTTCGTCTATACAAGCGTACGAACCAATAGTAAAATTTTTCTGACTATTTTGAATAAAATTTTTAAACAAATCGCTTATCGCTGCCGTAGGATCACTTTTTCTTTCCTCTCTGTCTATGGCATTGTCAAACCTCAAACAACTTAATAGATTTTCAAATCGCCTTTTGTCATTGTACATCTAAATATTTCTCGCCCAGTGCCATCAGTGGCGTAAAAGAGTCTAAGTTTTCATTTCCTGCTTTGAAAACTTCCGTATAAACCAAAACCCCTAGAAAAGCTTTCATTTCTGTCATATTTACTTCTTGTAAAGATGGATGCGTACAATCTTTATATTTTTGTCGAATTAGTTGTAACCTTTCATTTGTATAAATGATTATTTCTTGGATCATGTCATCTGTGAACAATAAATTCCAAACGTCTATTATTTCGATTTTCCCCTAATTTTTGTGCAGGTTTCCTTAGTCCCGGTAAACTTTTTACTAAATTGTGCTTTCTGGTCCTAGAATTACGTGGTGGTGAGGTTTTTGACCTACAAAAATAAGCAATTTCAAAGTAGTAGTCAACATTTTACTAGTTACAAGTAAATCTTACCATTTGCTTGGATTTTTCTTCTGACGGCCGTAGTAATACTCTAACTTTTTGTTCTTCTCATTAACACTTTCTTCAGTCAATTCAATATCACAGTCATTGTCTATTTCTGATAGTTCAGATTCGCTCTCGTGGTCACTGTTTATTACAAAATTTTCATCAGCGTCACTAAACGTTTCATCCTCTTCATTCATTAAATTTTTACACCACTCCTCAAATCTGGGATCATCGGGATGCATAGATGACTGTCGAGGCACCTGATTCATTTCTCACGACGGATTAAAACACGCAACAAAATACGCAACGTTAACACTACGCGCCGGTACCATATACCGCACATACAATTCCAATCTCTGTAATTTTGACAATCATGTACTAGAAACGGTTAAGTTGTACTAATGTCATCCTCGTTGTACAGTAAAAAGGTACCGAGGTCGGTAAAGTTCGGGCAGCATCGCTGTAAATTCAAATTAAATTTGAAATTGTGTGCCGGTCTGAGAGACCGGCACGTAGCCTTTGCGGGTTAAGTCTTAAGATCCTAGACTCCTGGACTCCAATTCTCATCCAGTGACAAAAATTGAGAGAAACGACTGTTCTATTGCACGAAAGTGAATGCTCCCTGTTCTCTCACGTATTTCGATTCGTATTCTGAACTGAGGAATTATCAGCGAAAAGCTAAAGCGTTGTTGCCATGCGTATGCGTGTATCTGGCACTACGAAATAGTTCGTTTGTCATTGCAAACTTAAAACATCTTCCCCTCCCGTATTATTTAGGGTTAGCTTGAACATTATTCACTTATCTTCTTGCTTGGCTTGTTGATTTAGTGTATTTCACCGTCGAGTGTTAATATGGAGCGAAACACTATTAATTCTGTTCAAAAGGAAATGTTGAAAAATTTCATAATAGATCATCCACAATTACAAACTGGCCTTTTCACAAATGAATTTACATTTAAAAAGGCACAACAGCTGTGGCAACATTTTACTATTAATTTAAACAGCGTACCAAATGGGGCACAAAAAGACTGGAAACAGTGGAGAAAGGTGTGGTACCCATATTAATTGTACTACTACTTAATTACAAAATGATTTTTTATTTAGACGTGGCAGGATATTAAAAACATGCTAAGGCTAAAGCTGTAGCTGCAAAGAAACATGCATGTGGTACTGGAGGTGGAGAACCATCAAACCCCCTGTCTGCAATAGACATGGAAATAATAGAAATTATTAACCCCACGCAGATTGATGGGTTACCAATTGTGGAAACACCTATAAATTTTAATTTCGACAAGGCAAGTACTTATAACATTTACTTACGTCAAATTAAATTGGGAAAACTGATAATTTGAAATAAAAGAAATTACAAGTCCAACAAGCACGTTATCAGAAGCAAACCAACAGCTGCGTGTTTTATTACTTAAGAATTTAATTATTTTTTTAAGGAAAATACATGCAATAGATGCAACTAATGCTATACCATCCACTCACAATCGCAATAGGTGCAGAAGAAATAATTGAAGTATGTATATTACATGGGTTTTTAGTTTAAAAATACCCAAATTAGTATCTAAATTTTATTCAAAATCTATGTTTAGGATAACCCGCAACAAGGTTCAACAAGTAATGATGACCACGATTATCTGCCGAAAACACCAAAGTCTACAAAACCAAACAAAACTACAAGATTAAAAAATTCCCTCGAGCTGTCTCACAACCTATTAAGCTCTGTGGATAAGAGAAATTCAGTACTAGAATTATACTATGCTGAACAAATTGAATATATGAAGGCCAAACGAGCATATTTAAAAGAAAAAGGAGACCGCGATGAAAAACGTGTTACAGCATTAATGGAAATAAAAGATATTTTAAACAAACACTTTAATGATAGTTAAATTTAAATATAAGTAGGTGCATATTTTGTCAAATCAATGATTAAAATAATTATTTATCAGCTGTTGCTGTATTTGTCTTGCAGCCAATAAATCTACATTTACATTTTGATCTACATTTCCCCCAGCTTCCATTGCATAAATTCCATACTCTAGCTCTACTTCATCATTTTCTTCAGGCTGAGGAAGATTTCTTGAAATACACATATTGTGTAAGACGCAACATGCTTTAATAATGTTAGCTGCTGCACGAGGGCTGTAATGAAGTACTCTATGTTTTAATAAACACCTCCATCTGTTTTTAAGCACTCCGTTGCACCTTTCAATAATACTGCGGATTCGTTTTAATTGATTGTTGAATCTATCTTCTGGAGTGCCCACAACTGTATCCCGCAATGGCGTTAACAACCAAGGCCTAAGTGGATAACCTGAAATACATAATACAAATTTAGACCACTGTGAAATAGACAAATGTTTAGCTTGAATGTCAACACTTACCCGAATCTCCCAATAAAAAAATAGGTTTTGATTGTTTAGTCTATAGATAGCTTCCATTAATTGGGACATTACATTGTCTCCAAATGTGAGCATCATGCGCACTTCAGGAAAACGTTCCACAACATTCATAATTTTTAAATTATAATCGCAAATCTAAAAGTTATAAGTATAATTTTAATCTTTATTTTGTTCACCTAGTTTCATACCAACTGAACATTTAAGGAATGATAGTTTTTTCTGTTAACATATATATGTTCGTCTTCATTTGGTCGAACAATTGCTACATGTGTCAATATGCACCCAACTACACTCGGGAAGATTATACTTTTGGAAAAACCTAAAATATGATATTGCTTAAACCATGGCCATATGAAAATTAAATTACAACAATGTGAATTACTTATATTAGATATACATTATTACTCACCTGGCTCTTAGATCTTGCAATTCGACCATATTTTCGGGAAATTTCACCCACTCACTAAATACATTATTGTGTGTTAAGGCACTCGTCACTTCCTTAATGCAACGGCTTACACTGGGTTGACTAATGCCAGAAAAACATTTTTCCCTGTTATCTTCTGGTAGCTACCGTGGGCATAAAACAATAACGCAACCAGAACCTTAAATTGAAACAAAATGTTATATACAAAAACAGGTAAGTATAGGTAGGCACATAGTATTAAATAGGAAAATATTCCCATACCTTTGTTTCAATGTCCAAACTGGAGTATGTTTGTCCCAGATCCATATACGGAGTTAAACTAATTATTATTTGTCGTGCAAAATCCTTATCCACACGAAATAATTCTATAAATTGTGCATCTGCCAAAGCAACAAAGGGATCTGTTCTTTCATATCGTTGCCTTGCTGGTGCTTGACCGTCTTCTTCCGCTTGTTGTAAATCATCAAAGATTTGATTTATTAATAAAACTTCCTCTTCATCCATACTTTTAAAAATAAATTCCCAAAAAGTAACAATTAACAAATATAACAACTAAATAAACAAATATAACAACTAAATAAACAAATATAATTAATGAATAAGAACTGATAACATTAAACGCTAAAATTTATTAAGATGATAAGAAATTATAGGTTGTGATCACTCGAATGTAAACAATCAACGCTTTGCGCTTTGCGCATGCGATTCTCTTGAAATTACTGAGTTCTCCCGGTTAAAAGCAAGAGAAAAGGTTTCTATTAAAATCTTGTAGGAATGAAGTGCGTTCTATCGGTTTAGAATACAGTCTACGAAACTTTGATAGAAAGATGGCGGATTCTCTCGTAGGAACACTCACATTCACTGGATGAGAATCAGTGTCCTGGCGGCAGCACGGACACGATCGCTCTAAATGTTTGGCGCAGTTACTACATACAACGTGGTTGCACAATTCATAGCAACAAAGATCGCCGGAACGTATTCCTTCCAAACAAACTGGGCACGTCAACCGCTTTATTACTTCATTTTTATTCCTGTGTGGAAAATGACAAGAATCTCCACGATTGCATTCTCCCTTCAAAATTGTTTGCATTTTTTTTAATTTTGGAGCGTCCTATTGGCCTCATTTAGCACAGTATTGCTGTACACTCCGCTAGAAGAAGCAGTTGATTCTTCGACGTTGGATCCGTGTACATAACGACATTCAACGCCCCGCTTGCATCGTCCCCGTTGATAATCGATGCAAAATACCAACCCTTAAAAAACTTGATTAGAATATACAAATAAATAAAAAATGAATATGATTCTAGGTATTGTAGTATTTACGAAGGTCCTAACTCGATCAAATCAAATCAATTAAACCCTGCGCCTGTATTATTATCATCTACGCGCTTAAAATTGACCAAACAAATCATTTTTAAAATGACTAGAATTCATAGAAACAATTTTCATATTTTAAAAATTACAATTGTATGACGCAGGTTCAATTATTTGATTCTTAAATAAGGTCACTTACCTCTTTTTTATACATTGTATTGATAATATTTATGTACGACTATTGCAGGTACTTATGCCACGACTATTGTTGTAAACGATTTAACTCATCAAACGACTAATGCTGAATGATAAATTGTCGTGCAGCACACAAGTTTTCAAAGCCAAAACCCTGGGGCACCATCAGGCGCGATGGCCCGGCGCCTGTCCACCTGATTGCCGATGTACAGACAGTAGTTACATCTAGCAATTTAGATTCACTCTTTTGATCCGACAATAGAATGACAAAGGCATAAGACATTCTTTTTGGAATACTTAAAATAAATACATCGAAGCATAATTATACTGACTTACGTTAGGAAGGAACTTTTAACCGTTTTTATAATATCGAGTTACTGTTAAAAGATAAAATTGGTTCAAGGTAATTTAATTCTTTCTGTTGTATTTATCAAAATAAGCAATGCCAATGGTGTTAAGGTGGGGTATACCTCACATAATGCGCGGTAAAATTTCAAACGTAAACAATTTGAAAAATACTAAGTTTTAATATAAAATAATGATCACATGATTTTAGCGTATCTTGCTTAATGATACGATATATTTTTATGTAGTTCTGATGAAATTTATTTTTCGAAACCACTTTTAAACACAAAGAAATTAAAATAAATTCATTAAAACTTGCAGGATTTGTGTCTTGTCATACGCAAAAACTTAAAGAATGACAAGATAATTTAACTTTTAACTAAATGTTTATATTTTTTTTAATGTTTACGTTTTTAGTTGAAAATTTGAGTAAAACTTTCTTTTTCCTATAATTTAGTGTAGCGATTCGTCAGTAGATGGCGGAGCTAATAAAATTTGTTATGGTTCTACACAAACGTTCTATAATTCGTCTTTGAATTTGGCGCATTATCATCTGATTGTCATGTTGTTATCCTTAATTTACATCTTACGAGATAAATGAAATACTACGTATTCGTTTTGAGGTTTTCATTACAAGATGACTTTAATTTCATCTTTTAATTGCTGTGCATGTTTGATTGGTAGTAAGTGGTAACAGTTTGTCAAGATAAAAATGTAATACAAGGTTTAAGGATATTGTAGTGTCGTCACTGAACGACTTATCATAAATTAAATGATCGCTAAAAAATTAATGCTCTCTTCGACAATTTTAAAGATGTTTTGTGTATAAAATTTAGTACAAACTTTAAAAAATTGTCAGGGATATTCCAACACCAT
This sequence comes from Abscondita cerata, assembly GCA_030710515.1. Taxonomy (NCBI): domain Eukaryota; kingdom Metazoa; phylum Arthropoda; class Insecta; order Coleoptera; family Lampyridae; genus Abscondita; species Abscondita cerata. Next base: position 866 of record JALBCR010003078.1, on the reverse strand, counting down.
CAAAAATACTCCTTTTATTGTAAATAAAGCTTTTAATCTCAAAAATTTAATTATAAATTTAAGTAATAATAAATTAACATTGTACGGCCAACAAGACTGTAACATCTGTTTTGGCAGGTTAAGACCGATAAAATATTAAATAATTACAATAAGGACATTTATTTTTGGTTCAAAAGGTTGGTCCTTGCTTGAATTGCCTCCTTTATTCTTTCTGAATCAACACATCGAATGCCTTTTGGAATATTTCTACGAATTAACTCAGGGGCTACATTCTCATTGTAAAATGTAATCAATTTTGGTAGCATTTCATTATTCCACAAATTACTGTCTCGGTATATTTTTCCACAAATAAATCGCTTTTGTCATTTACATAAACAACAAAGTAGCAATACTCTTTTTGCAGCAATATTCATCTGGCCTTGTACCTAAACATAAAATGTAAAGGAAAGATAAAATTTAAGCAATACTGGTATATACCTGATAATAATAGTTATGTTTTCTTTTCAATTGAAGATTATCGGCGACAACCTCTAAACATATACTTTTTGTTCTGCAGCATTTCTCAAAGTAAGGCCTGACTTATGAACGCTATGTAAACATTTCACTTCGATCAAACCTTCATTATCTACAAGTCCTAAAATTTTAATTCATATAACAATGAAAAATTTTTAATACTATATAGTCAAACCATCTGGTGATGCTCTAAAAAACCATAATTCAAATCTATAAATAAACCTGAAGGTCTAACATTAACGTTATATAGATTTTCAAATTTTTGTATCACTATTTTTTTCATTAATTTTGCCATATTCGGTAGCTTCACTATAAAAATTGTAGTTAGCAGACAACTGAACGAAGGCTACCGT